>JAVDBV010085754.1:0-21807 GCA_032619315.1 Piper longum | reverse complement strand
CGGCGCGCTCACCCTCGTCGCCTCGCTCTCAGATTTTGGTCCAAACTTTTTCCTACCAAAGTTTGCGTTTGAAATTCGTGTTTCGATCGTTTTCAGACAGCCAAACGATGCAATCCAAAATCAGCTCTTTCTTCAAGCCGTCGTCAGTTTCTAAAGCTGCGGATGCCTCTCGCCCTTCTTTTGTTGGTGGTGATGGGACTGGTATGATTGAGGATCACGGAACATCTCCAAATAGGTATGAATTTCTATGTCCAGCCATTGTTGTGCTGAGTCAAATTTTGGAATCCGAAAGCGCAACTTGTATGGGTGGGGATTAGGCAGGAACCCACCTTATTAATAGTTGGAGAAATTTTGAACATTTGGTACACGTCTCAATTTTACAAAATGGGTTCTGCTCGTACTTGTATTAGTGGAGTTAATTCGAGGAAGCACAAACATTTTTTGTCTTGCTGGAATGTACTTAGTGCTATATTGAGTTACTATCAATGGCGGTAAATCTAATAGCTTGAAAATATAAACATCTAGTTTGATTCATAGGCAGTAAATCATATGAAAATAAAGAATGAATCTATATCTCATATTTAAGTATTTCTTTGTGTGCAGATTAAACTTGGCAGTCAAGTTACCTAAATTATCCTAGACTGGTTGGCAAAGTGATAGGCAACTTTTCAATTGTTTTTAGTTGCACTCTATCTTTCACAATCGATGAGCTCAAAATTTGGTTTTTCTGGAGACAGATTTGTAGAAAGTGACTGCAGAAATGGAGAATCACAATTTCCGCGAAAGTCAGAACAATTGGGCATTTCTTCATATCTGTCAAAGGAACAATTACCACGCAGGACAAAAACTCTGAATAAGAAGAGGAGCTATGCTCAGTACCATTTGGAGTTGGGACAGTCTGATTTCCTTCTTCATACTTGTTCGACTTGCCAATTTAAGTATGCACGTGGAGATGAAACAGACGAGAAGGTTCACAAAGAAATCCATAAAAACTTTTGCCAGGGAATTCCATTCAAGGTGTCCACATTGTCCTCTTCATTGGTCGCTCCAATGCTTATTATACACTTACCGGTTTTTAGTTCTATATAATATGATTACAGGGCTGGCATAATGAGAGAGTATTGTTCTCAGCTGAGAGAGGTGGAGACCGTATTATATTGGTGCTAAAAGAAAATTCAACTTCCCAAAGGAATAAGGTTTTGCCACCTTTTATATCAAATATGCGGTTTTCTTTTTTCTTCAAACGGGTGACATGAAATTCTGATGTCAGTCTTTTTTCCCATACTAGGTCGATGAAATTTTGAAGTTTGCGGCTAGGGATCTTGGTTTGAGTGATAATTGGCTTCTACATGCACTCTGTAAGGTGACTTCACCTTCCTGTTAGTCACAACAAGAACTAAAGTATGGTTATCAAATTGGACTTAGTAGTGAACTCTGATGATATGCCAGGTCTATCTTTTCATTTCATGTCGGAGACTTGTAGGTTTTCTAATTGCTGAACCTATAAAAACTGCTTACCGAGTTATTTCAAGTTCAGACAACAAGGACGTTGCCACGATTACATCTGTCCCAACTGGGCCAGGCTGCTCAGACTCAACCAATCTGCGTATTGGAGACAATGTTTTTCAGAGGTCTGATATGAAGAAGTGTTTTGGGAATGTAAATTCTGAATCAATTGGAAAGTATGATGCCGAAGCCATCAGGTGTGACAAGGTACCTGTGTCAGCCAGTTGCGGTGTTCGAGCCATTTGGGTAGCACCGTCATGTAGAAGGAAGCACATTGCTACGCGACTACTAGATGTTCTCAGGTACTTGCATTGATATTTACTTCTATATTGCCAAAGCTTACACTAAGGTATTTTCCTTCCATTGTCTATGATGAAGAATTTAGTTTATTATTATTTAAATATTTTAAGATAAATTTGGTGTTTTCTGATTATTATCTTCAGACGGAGCTTTTGCAAGGGTTACATAATGGAGCCTTCTGAATGTGCATTCTCTCAACCAACTTCTTGTGGACGGATGTTGGCATCTAGGTACTTCGGTACAGATGCTTTTTTGGTCTATCATGTGAGCGAGTAGGATGCAATATATAACATTAACTGCCCATTTGTACCAGCCCTTTTGAAATTTGAAAGTTGTTGGTCCTGTTTTTTCATTGGACTAACAAAACTATAAGCATTTGAAAATCAATGTTAAAACTCTTGTGTACTAAATTCTACCTGTAAGCTATATTGGTATTCTTGCATGACACGGTTGCATGAAGTCCTGAATTGATTGGCAAAAGTGTTCATTTAATGTCCAAACACGCTAGGTAGTTATTCGTACTGTGGAATATCACAACTGTTAAAACAGTACTCCCAGGCCAATTGAGAGTGGTTCTTCTGTTCTTGGCCCAAGGGGGGCTCATAAGTTTACTGTATGGATTTCTAATAACAGCAAACTGATTGCTAGTTCTGAAGAAAAAAAGAAGGCTTTGCTAGTGAACATGACATTCAGCTGTTGTTTCACACGATTGATTCCACCTCTTAAAAAAATGGCTGCAGTTGGCTTAGTATTGGCCTGAATTGTACTGCTTTAGCATTTTAGTTGTCATGTTCGATTGATTGCAAGTCTTTTTGAATGGTTTTTTGCAGCTGTTTGAGTTGTTTCTTGAAAGCAGGCCTGAGTCCTTCGATTACTGTGTGCTAGCTTCACTCCAGCTTTCTTGTTGGACACACTCCATCACACACAACCCTTTGTTAATAGAGCCTTAAACTGTTAAACATAAGCACTTTGTATATCTTTGGTTTGACACGAATCAGTAACACTACTAAGACAATAAATCACACAGTTCTAGACTTGACAAAGTGTGAGTGCAGGGACGTCCATGTTAAAACCCGACCGGTGACAGATCTGACCAATGTAAGAAAATTGGTTAAACAAAGTTAATCTGACCAATGACAAAAAAATGGTCACTGTGTCCGGCTAAAGTTGCCCAACCTGATGGGGTCCAAATACGAACTCATACATTTCTTCACTCGTTCGAGAATCGGTCCAATTCCCCTTTGACCCACTCCTACCGCTAAAACCCCGGTACTCATTTTCCCAAACACTCTTTCTGAACATTCTTAATCACGTAATTGTACCTGGCAGCTTTTGATTGGTCAAAATATCTGCCACGTTACCAGCGTGAGTAAAACGTGTGAAGCATTTAGTATTGCTTACCATTCAAACTGATCCACTTCACATCCATAAATTCCCGCCTTATTCCCCTTCCCTTCACCTTCACCCCCTCCGATCGACTCGACGACAATGTCCGACTACGCACTCGACTTCGACGTCGGATTCCTCCTTCCATCAGACTTCCTCTTCGACGTCCTCCACCCCTTCCCTTCCGACGCCGAGCTCGCACGAGAATCCAATAGCTTCTTTGAGGTGGTATGCTTGACGAATGATTGATCTACTTTTAGCTTCTGTGTTTTTATTTGATCCTCCTTAACTCTTTGTTGCAGTTTGGACCCGTTGTGAGACCTCTTCCTCCGGGTTTCGGCAATGGGGTGAGCCACTGCCACGCGGGGGGTCCGGTGAACTATCGGCTGCAACTTCCTGAGACGGAAAAGCCGCCGGTGAGTGGATGGATATATAGAAGATTATGCGGAGTGTCTCATGAAAAAAAATAGCTAAGTTGTATTTGTTTATGTGTGCAGGTGGAGAGCAGTAGCTTTACAGCGATGGCTACGGCGAGGTCAGGGCCGCGTGGCTCGAGTACTGGCTCAAGAGGCTACGGTGGAACTGGTGTTTTCCTTCCTCGTGCTGTTAGTAATGTTTTAACTCAATGCCTTATTATTTTGTGAACTGTGACCATGTGTGGATTGCCTGCTCTTGCTTTCATGTTTCTGTGTTTGTATCATGGACTCGTCTGGTCATGGTGGCGGGCAGGGCAGCCATAATTTTTGGATTCACACCGTCTTTTGAATTTGTTTTGTCGCACTGGGTGGTTTTGAAGAGCAAACAGGTCTTAGTTTTCCAGCGGATAAGTGCTTGACATTGAATTGAAGGCAATGGAACTGCCATTGGCTTTGCATTTGCTTCTTGTTCGAGAGCTCCATTATTCTGGCTTCAATTTGTCCGTGTTGCTGACCTGCTCCATTTGCCACTTGCGACTTGCAAGTAACCGATCTTAATTGTGATTAAAAAACCTCATTACTTTCTACCATATTTTTGAAATTTGTGCTATGATCTTAGTTAATAGTTTCTACCCTCGGTCTCTAAATTTTTAATAGAAGCGGAAGTTCAAATTTGCAGTGGGTGGAGCATGGGAATACCTACTGATGATCATGCATTTCTCGTTCATCTTTCAAATATCTGCCTCACCAGCTCCTCCTCTGATTTTTGTTCTGTAAACTATATGTGACATGCTATACGTGTTGGGTCGTTTGTTCTGCTTTTTCCATCCGCATTTGAATCTCTCGTGATCTTGTACTCGTTGGTCTGATTAAGTCTGGCATGGCAGGTTGCACGGAGGAGAAGCAAAAGCCGACGCCAGTGAGAGGCCTGCCTTCGGGAAAGCAAGCAGTGACTGATCAACGTCCATCTCAGATGCTTCTTCCCCAAGAGTGGAGTTACTCATGACGTCTTAAGCTAGCCCACCTGCAGAAAAATGCGTGTACTGATAATAATCGATACTCTAGACTGTAGTGAAGAAAAACTTAGTAAGCTACCATTGTGTTCTTAGTATGTAATAAAATATATAGCAGTGGGAATGATGCTATGATTAGAATCTCTTTTTGTTGTTGTGGCCAAGCCGCCAAGGCTTGCCTGTGCAAGAAGGCGAAGCAAAACTGAGGCCGCTGTCATAAGATGTTATGGTTGACCTCAAAACTACGGCTAATGATGTTGTTTTATTAGAGATTAATAATAATTTCAAATATTAACTATTATAACCTCAAATGATGATAATTAATTAATTTTTCATAACTATCACAAAATTATTATAATTACCAATTTTATCATTAAATAACATGATTAGCCCAAAACCAATTACCAATTGAGACATTTATCTGTTAACACTCCACACTGAGCTTATTGGAAATCTGATAAGTACATGGACCTATATATTATAAATTTGATGAGTAAGTCGGTAAATAATGAAGTTGTATAATTCACAATTATCATGTTAAATATTAATCAGCATCTTCACACACCACCAAACAGTGTTTAATCATTAAAACTATTAAAAAAATTAAATTATAAATAATCAATTAAATATTTAAAAAATGATGTTTAATCTTATCCCATCCAACTGATGAGCCATAAACGATTTCCCGCAACAAATTCGAAATTTTCGAATTCCTGATTTAGCGGGCGGCGGCGGCGGAGGACCTGTCGCTGGGGACGCTTGCCGAGCGGGCGGCGGCGATGAGGGAGGCGCTCGGGCGGAGCTGGGCCAACACCGACGTCATGGTCGCCATCCTGGGTTCCTTCGACCACGGCCTCTCCGCCCTCGACGCCGCCATGCGCCCCACACAGGTTCTCTTCCTTCCTCCCTTTCTCGGCGAAGATCGTCTCACATTTTCTTCTTCTTCTTTTTTTTTCCCGGAAAATGTTGAGTAGGTGAAGATGGATTCGATTCGTCGTGCGCACGAGAACATCGACAAGTCGCTCAAGTCGGCCGGTGTGATCCTCAAGCAATTTGATCTTCCCGCCAGGTATTTTGATCTTTCACCATTTTTTATTTTGCAAATGTTAAATGGAATTTAGTTAATCTCCGTTGATAGACGGAAAATGGAATTCATGGAGTACAGGGGAAGATTCATTCTGTTTCTGTGTGGTCTGGGAGATCTTGGGGTTATAATTATGCAACTGTTTGTGAATTTAAGTGAGGTGATCATACCAAACTTCATTTTGTTTCTCTACCCATTTGCAAAATCCTTTGGACTAGAAGTTTGTTGATGGATAGTATAGACAATTATCTCTTCGTGTATTTTAGTCAGGATTGGGAAACATATTTATTACAAATTGGAGTTTTATAGGTCATGAGATATGGGTTCAGAAGCTATATTGACGCGAATACCTAGTGACAGGTGATTCAGTTGTTTGATTTAATTTAATTATAGTGTGAGGCCTGCGAGCGATGTGCTAGAAGTTTGTTTTACCAAGTTCATTTAATGGAGGATTACTATGACTTGAAGGAAGAAATATCTTATAGTTAATTTTGTATGTTTGTATATCATTTATTAGGAGTTGGCTGATGGTTAGGGTAAGGATTGTGTCCTGAAAATGTAAAAATATTCTATAGCTGGTTTTTATGTTTTGTATCATTTATTAGTAATTGGTTGACAAAAAATGCGAGGATATTGTCTTCAAACGTGTAAGTGTTTTTACTTTTATTTTATATGATTGATCATATAGGCTCAGGCTAAGATACTTAAAGGATCTCATGGGAATCTAGAAGGCTACTTAGAGGCTGTTGATCAGCTAAGAAGCATGTGCAGTTCTTCAGCTCCAGTAAGAGTTTTAAGAGTAACTATGGAGTCGTCAACCTTGCTAATGGTTTACTGGCAAAGGCCATACTAAAACTAGAAGAGGAGTTTAGACAGCTGTTAAACTCTCATAGGTTTGTTTACATAATTTCAGTATATGTTTTTGGCTGATTTTGTTACTTATATTTTGATGCTGGCATGCGTAGCTTATCAAAGGTCTTATTTTTTAGTAACTTATATTGTGTAACGCCTGAATTTTTATTTTATGCAATTTGTGGGTTGGCCTGTTATTTATTGCGATTTCATTTTCTCTTAGGATTATGGATTTTCTCTCAGCCATTTTATCTGATATATGGATCATCTGGCAGATACTATCTTCATTTTCATATTGTCTGAACTATTATAAGCCTTTTTATAGCAAGTGCACTTCATTACGATCTTGGCAAAATAACAAGTTGTGGGATGCATGCTATCTAATGTTTGTCCTCAATAAAATTGTTTTAGTGGTGGCGTGAGTTGTAACATTGAAAGAAATTGCAATGTGTTAAGATCTGAATTATAGATATTTTATATCTGAATTTCATTCTGTTGATTTTCAGCATACCCATTGAGCCTGACTGTCTAATAATTCTCAGCAATCATCTGGCTCTCCAGGCATGATGAAAACAAAGACAGCCATCCTGACGTGAATCAGGCAAAGAGTTTAGAAAATGTTGTATACATTCCTCCAACTTTGATTCCACAAAGGATTGTGCCTCTTCTGCATGATTTAGCAGTTCAGATGGTACAGGCTGGTCATCGGCAGCAACTATAAAACATATATAGGTAAAGTAATCTATGCCTGTCTCTAATGACCATTGTTAATTTTTGCTTTGAATGGTTATCTTCATTACCAATATCTTTAACTACATTTTGAAGTTATGATATTCCATCAAGTCTGTAGTTGTTTAGATTGAGATAGTTATGGTTAAAAGAAGTTTTTAATAGTGAAAATATTTTTTTAAAGGAACAATAAGTTTATTGCTTCTTGCAGTTGATGTTGTTCATTTTTGTTTGCAATAAATGTTCAGGGAAATTCGAGCCTCTGTGCTGGAACAAAGCCTTCGAAAACTTGGTGTAGAAAGACTAAGTAAGGATGACGTGCAGAAAATGCAATGGGAAGCTCTGGAGACAAAAATTGGAAATTGGATTCATTACATGCGCATTGCTGTAAGGATGCTTCATAGCTTGCAGCATGTATTTTGGTTACATATTTATCTTCATTAATTTTCTTTTCACGTACATGCAACAGGTCAAGTTGCTTTTTGCAGCTGAGAAGAAATTGTCAGATCAGATTTTCGAAGGAATTGAATTTGGAGAAATAAGCTTTTCTGAAGATACTTCGAATAGTATGGCAATGCTATTAAGTTTTGGAGAAGCCATAGCTAAAAGTAAAAGGTCACCAGAAAAGCTCTTTGTACTTCTTGATATGTATGAAGTTATGCACGAACTTCAGCTTGAGGTATTTATATTATTGTTTCATATTTTGTGTATCATAGTATAAAAAAATTTAGATAATAGCAGTTACGTTCTCAATGATGTGTACTGAGTCAATTTGATTGGCTTGTGCTCGTTTAATTTTAGAACTTGAAAGTCCTTTGGATTCTACTTTTGAGTGGATAGTGTTTTATTTGGAATTTGTTTATCAAGGTTGAAAGGATAGATTACTACGAGCTAATTATTTATCATTTGGATTTTTGTGCAAGATCAGTGAGTTAATCATATTCCACTTTTCGTTGTTACTCTCTCTGGCTTTGACAGAAACAAGGGTTTGTGGGGGATGAAAATGATAATGGGCTGACCTTTTATGTTCATTCTTATATGCAGTTATGCTAATTATCACAGTAAGTTGCTCTTTTATTATTAGATGACACAATTGAGTAGCAATTTGGATGCAATTCTGCTTTAGAATAAATTAACTTGGGACAATGAGGAGTTTCTGCTACTGAATATTAACACTAAAAGTAATGAGTTTTTTATTATGTTTATTTACACTGTTATGATATTGATCTTTGTGTTGTGAAATTAACTGCTTATTTTGATGGTTAGCTGCAGTAGTCTATTGACACTTGCTGCTCACTTCGAGCAGATTAGAGACTTAACTAGAAAATGGAAAGTTCAAAGTGTAAATTACAACGCGTAAATTACAAGTGGGCATCACCTTCTTCTCATTCCCCCTCTTTCGAGGTGTATAACAACTTATAGCTCCGATATATGATCTCACTTTATTCTCATTGTTTGTCAGATGGAATTTATTTTTGAAGGAAAGTCTTGCTCAGTTATGCGTAAAGCTTCAGTATCATTGACAAAAAGGCTGGCTCAGACGGCCAATAAACTTTTGGTGACTTTGAGGAGGCTGTTGAGAAAGATGCTACCAAGACGGCTGTGCTGGATGGAACTGTTCATCCCCTCACTAGCTATGTTATCAATTATGTGAAATTTCTGTTTGAGTAAATCCTGGTGATTGTGTTATTAAATTTTCTTTTCCAGTGATATGGGATTCCTGGTGACTGTTTTCTAAATTTTCTTTTCCGGTGTTATGAGATTTTTTTTGATGACATGTAAACCATTTACCTGTTTCCCATTTTTAAATACTTTCAGTGTCAAATATCTTGTTCGTGGTTTCTTTCTTTTGATAGAATGTTTAGATATGTTATTTGGTTTTACTTTTATGCAGCTATCAATCAACGCTGATGCAACTTCTCCAGGAATTTGATAGTGGTGGGAAAGACTCAAACACACAGTTGGCAGATTTGACAATGCGCATAATGCAAGCTCTTCAGACCAATTTAGATGGCAAATCGAAGCAATATAAGGATCCTCAATTAGCACAACTATTCCTTATGAACAATATACATTATATGGCCAGATCTGTACGAAGGTAACCTTTTCCTTATCTGGATTTTCATTTGTGGTATTATATTTTAATCTCTTTTTAATCCCTTGTGCCAACTTTCTGACTTTTTATCAGGTTGGAAGCCAAGAATCTATTGGGAGATGATTGGGTGCAAAAGCATCGTAGAATTGTTCAGCAGCATGCAAATCAATACAAGAGAGTGTCATGAGGAAAGGTCATGTAGTAAGTTACTTCGTCTTGATTGCAACCGTTGATTTTTTATAGACTGCTGAACTTTGAATTGGGTGCTTGCGTATTTATTTTCTTCGTTTTCAATTGTTTATCTTCCTTAATCTTGAATTCATGCTGGCCGTTTTATTTCATGCCTATTTTTTTTTACTTCGATTTTATCTGGATGGGTCTTATCTGCGTTCACAAGTACCAAATGAGTTGTTGTGATTAATGATGCGTGTGTGTAATTACAGATCTTAAATTTAATGTGTTTTCTTCTTTAAATTTGGGATTGGCAGCTTATAGGTATGATATATTTTTTTCATGTACAATACCTTTTGGAATTTGTTTGTATTGCATGTATGGATGATCATTTAGCGAAAAGTTAGTTTAGACTTCTTTGTCAAGTGTATGCAGAAGATGTTTTTTCCATGTACAAGTTGGTAGAAAAGGTTGCTTGCTTGTCACTACAAATTCTGCAGTGCCTTTCTGTACAAGGCTCGACTTCTTCAGGTGGTAGTGGCCCTCCTGGAAGTGAAGGGGTAAACAGTAGTGAAGTTTCAAGGGAAATGGTTAAGAACAGGTGTATAACATGTTCTCATGGACATCGTCCTTGGTTATTTATTTTTAAATGTTACTCAAAAGTTTTGTTACATTGAAAAGGTGATGTTATGTTCATTTGATTTAGATTCAAGTCATTCAACATTGCAATTTGAGGAGCTACTTCTTCGCCAATGTCAGTGGACAGTTCCTGATAACGAATTACGGGAACATTTAAGACTGTCTATTGCAGAAGTTCTTCTGCCTGCTTACAGGTCTTTCATTGAAAAATTTGGGTAAGTCTTGAATACCTTTAATCTGTGTTTGTGAATATTTGATCTGATGTTTTGTATCTAAAACTGTAAACAACTAGGGTAAACATGAATGGCTTAACTTGGAGACGTTTATTTTCAACATATTTTTTCGGTCACATATTTCAGAAAGCTTATTGAAGGGGCAAGGCTCCTCAGAAATACATGAGATATACACCAGAAGAGCTTGAAGCAATGCTAGGCAATTTATTTGAAGGAAAGTTGCCTGATGAGCGAAAGCTATAGTCTTTCCATCTGGTGGGTAATTGTAAGTAAAAATCTCTTTGTAAAGGTACCAGTAAATTCCACCCTGTACTTAACTATTTTCTTTGTTTTTTATTTTTGGTGAATGATTGCATTTTTTTAATGACTTTATAACTGCATTTGTACGTAAAAATCTGCAGTAGATATATCTACAAAATAAGTCCTGGTGTGTTGTGTCTTCCTTTTGGATTTGATATTTCTGCTCCAAATTTTATGCAGCTTTCAGTAAATTTCTGATTGAAAAACAAAATCACATAACAAATGACAAAACAAAGGGAATAATTTTTTCATTCAACAACGCTATCTAGATTGGGTTGGTCAAGTTATTGCTTATTGATTTAATTTGTCCGTAAAAGTTAATTATTTGCTATTTTTTTATATTGCATTGTTTTGACTGTAAGGTGCTAAACATGAATCCCACACCTTTCATGATAATAATCTAAATTGCAATTTTTTCAGTGCACTCGTGAAGAGTAGTTTCATGGTTTTGTTCAGTAGTAGCCACTGCCTATGAGCTAACAAAAGTAAAACTTCTGGTCCTCTATAATTTGATTGATTATCTTACATAGACGCAGAAAAAAGAATTTGCAGGTCATTTGAAAAATCATTCCAATTTGAAATTGAAATTCCAAAATGCGCATAGCTGAGTCGGATCTGTTTATATTCCTGTCTTTTTCCTGTAAAGTGAGGTGCTTATTGTTCAAAAAAACAAAAGGTGAGATGCTTATTTGTTAACAGTTGTACTTGTAAACAAACTTAGTGTGTGATCTCAGCTACTGAACTAAATGCGTGTCATTTAAGCATTTGCAAAGCAATTTGCAGATGTATTTCTATCATTGTTTTTTTTTCCCATAGAGGATATAGTTCATGTTATTATGTATGTAGTATATACACTTCTGAGTTTTGACCATGTTTTCTGCCTCGCAACTCCCAAAGCTTGCATTGCACTCTATTCAGATAAATGGGGAAAGTTTTATGCTTCTTTCTTAGCATGCTATTGTTGGCAACTTGTTCAGATTCCATGTTCCTTTTTTCCATCCCCTCCAAAGCCCTCCAGTTTCCTTCATTCATATGTTCGGCGTTTTCTGCACTTTGGAATCTCTAAACATGAAGCTTTTTAGCCTTCTCTATTCCCTCGCCACTATGTGATACTAATGGATATCCGTCCTTTTTCTCTTTAACATGAATCATGCTTTTAACAGTAGGATCCCAACTTAATGCTCAAATGCCCCGTGACTGTTCCTAGCTTGACGAAAGTTCCTACAACACTTTCGTGATCAATAGTGTATGCTCTAACACATGGTTGGAAAAAGATGTTCTTTTTGTTTGTGGTGCATCTCCCAAGGAAGATATCCGTAGCCTTGTGTGGTTTACTAGCATCCCTTTTAGGGCGGCCTCCTTGGTTTACAAGATTAAATTTTTTTTGTAAGTTTTGGGATCTTTTAAGCATTTAGAGTCTGTTTGGTTGGCATAAAAGTAATGTAAATAAAAAAAAAATTATAGGAAATTAAAATGTAATAAAATGAAATAATATGACAATTTTGAAGATTTATTTTAAATATTTGGATAGTATAAAAATAAAATATTTCTTTGTCACGCTTTTTTTTAAAATTCTCTTTAATTTCTTTTTCTTTTTATAATAAAATATTCGTTTATAAAATTTTTACATGGACTGAAAATAAAAAAAATTTTGACTAAAATTTATGACATCCAAACCTAAGGAAATTTTTTATTTTAAATTTTTGTATTTCTTTTATTTAATTTCAAGACAACCAGATACACGCGTAGCTCCCTTGACAAATGTTTAACTCATTTACCCCAACTTCCAATTGTCTAATTTGTTCTATGTTCATCTTTAGAGTGTGGGAGAAGTATTTGTAGTTAGGTATTTTTAGAGAAATTTAATTGTTAATGTAGGATCTTTGAATTTTTATTTTATTTTTTGTTTAGAGAGATAATTTGCTGGAGGCAAGACCAAATTAGCAAATAACATTTTAATATCCGTTAAATATCTTTGACGGCAGTTTTGAAAATTCAGTAATTACTAATATTATAACTTATACACAGTTAAATGTTGATTGTGTCTTAAAGCAGAGAAGGCTGTAAGAACTTACAGTTGATTATAATTCTTTTTGTTTATGTAGGATCTAAAATATTTGAAAGGGAAAATGGGAATCTAGAGTTTAATAATGTAAGAGTTAATATGTAAAGTAAGCGCAAGTTTTGATGTGGTAAAATGCGAATGGAATATTTAGTGAGATGGTTGCGTCTACTTGAGAATAAATTCTTTCCTCAAGCCAAACTTTAACAGCAAACCTGATGATAAGATTGTGAAGCAAAAGCAAAACTTGAATTATTAAGTATGTGTGACCCTTATCTTTTCCAGTTTCATTATTATTATCAACTACCATTCTCAAATAAAGGAGATGAAAAAGCATAAATATTTTTTGTTCTGTTATCTCAATCTTTGATTATATTATGTACGTTCAATCATATATTTCAGAAATACCTAATATCTCATTTTGAACAACTGGCCAAAAAAAGGTTAACGTGTTAGTTGCAAAAGTTGGGGGCGGTGAAAGCTTAGGCAGGTCCAATATTGGACGCATTGGCTTTAATTAAAATCAATGGCCTAGATTTCTTCCTACATGGTTAGCAAAGTCCAAAGTTGTTTCTTTCATGTAATTTAATTTATATATCGTATACACCACACATTACATTCTCACAATGCCATTGATTGAATAGAATTTTGTTTACATCTCGTTGGAAGAAAACGAGGGTGAAAGCAGGGCAATGACATTATCTATTATATTTTTATTAAAACATGCATTTCATGTCAATTGGATTTAATGGCGCTAGTATACGCAGCAATGCTAAATTGGAGGGGGATATTACAACTTATATCCCCTATCAACTAGATATATAGATGGATGTTAATATAATTTTTAAAGTTACTAATCATTTTAGTTTAAGATGGTATGCCCCACACGTAAAACAATTTTATTTAAACTTAATTTTTTGGAGTAGAAACATAGGAAAGCAATTCTTGGTCGTTTTCGAATTTGACCAGGTCTCTGCCTTCCATAGCCACCCACAACTCAACTCCATTTCCCTCCCTTTGATCCAAGAGAAGGCAACCGTTCTTTACAGGCAACATTGCAGGAGTCACCCACTGAGGCTTTCCCCACCCAAAATCCACCTCGTAATATCGAAACTTACACCAGCTTGTGAGCAATAAGATCTCTACCTCTTTCCCTTGGTACTTTTGCATTGCATCCTCAAAAGCCTCCATGGGCTTCTTATACCCCTGTGGCCCTTGCAACTCCTTCACAAATGCCCCGTCAATGTATTTGATGCTGTCTCTAATTTGTGCCTGCAATAATTCAAAACCCCTCATATTCTTTCTCAGTGTATTTGACTCATTTAATTGTTCCCAGTAGAAGTTGTAGACAGTATATAGTATATGGTTTATATATATAGCTCATGTTTATGGCTCTGGTTGTAAATTTAAATGTTCGCATATATTAATTTGAGCTAACATACAATTATCCATACTAAATTGATACTAATGATTTGTAACACTATTCTTTTAATACTATTACCTCGAGGCGGCCGTCCTGGTCGTCGGCTGGGGATCCCTCCGGCAACGCAATGGCCACGGCCCAGAAGTTTCCAAAGGCGTAGTCCGGCAAGGGTGGCTCCATTCTTCGGCGTAGATCCACTGTCTGTGAGACAATGAAACGTCTCTCATCCTGGCCATCACCTTTCCTCGTTGCCCTCGCCAAGCACCTGCACACGAGGGCCGTAAGGGCCTGGACGCGAGTGGGGGCGCCGCCGCTCTTCCGTCGGAGAGCGGCGACGTCGTGCTCATCGATAACGAACCTCTTCATGTAAGAATCGGTGACGAAAGGGAACGTTGCCCTGGTGGTCCCTGGTGTTTGTGGGAAGAGGTGGTGATATTGGAAGATATTGAGCTTGGGAGGATTCGCCGATTCGTCGCCGGCGGAAGCCCAACTGTTGAGGAAAGTGACGAAGCTGGCCATGTCGCCGACGAAGTGGGAGAGGCTCACTCCCAGTGCCAATCCGCCGCAGTCGAAGAAGTTGGCCTGCACGGCCAAGAGAGCATCTTCTCTTCCAGAGTACTTGATGGATGTACAGTAACAGGGGACAAGCTCGGACAAGCCCTGGTCTGGCTTCTTGAAGAGCTCCTCTAGATGGTAATGGACTCTAGTTTCGTGAAACTCGACACCTTGGTCATTGCATTCGATCGAGTTTTCTTTGGCTGAATACTCTCCGGCCAGTGGGTAGAATTGCACCAAACATTGAGACAGGGAGGACTTGAGACGACTAGAGATGTCAGAGACCGTGGCCTCGCCGATTTGGTGGTGAGTATAGTACAAGACGAGATGAGTGAAAACATGAGAAGAGATTTGATCTAGCAGGCAGGGATTGAAGAGACGAAGATGAGGAGGAGTAGGAGAAGCAGGTTTGATAATCTCTATACTAATTGTCTTTACCTCCATGTCAAGATCTCTATTGGGGCATGAGGGATGGATCATCTACTGTGCGTTGCTGTTATGTAGGACTAGAGATCTCAACTAGTCCACTTGTCCTTCTCTTGTCCGAGTTTCGTCATTATCATACGTAATCAAACACCATTCTCGAATAATGAAGGTGAGGTGCATAAATATTTTGATCTAAATCTTTTCATTATATTGTGTACATTCAATCATATATGTCCGAATTTCCTTTCTCTAATTTTGAACCACTTCCTAGTTTGAGTAACGAGTCACGAGTTGAAAAGTCAAAATAGGGGGGCGTTGGAAGCTTGCGCGCAGCAATGTAATGTAGTCCACGTTTGTGTTGGAAAAATTAAATAAGGTAATAGATAAAGTTAGGGCGGCCATTGGACAAGTTGTCTTTAATCAAAATCAATGGCCTACATTTTCGCGTGGGCCGTGCCCCAATTTGATGTATATACATACACAATACATGCTTACAATGCCATTGATTGAGTAGGATTAAGTTTATCTACATTTACCTCTTATATAATTGGAGTGGGAATGACCCCCGTCACAAATGTCAATGTGATAGAGATGGGGCAACCACAGCATGTGCCAAGTATGTCTTTATTGCCATGTGCCAATGTATACGAAGAGTGTTATTCTGAGATGAGCAAAGCCAGTGATCATGTATAGTTCATTATCAATTCCTTAATTATCATGTAAAATTGATGTGAAATAATTTTTTTTAGATTTTAGTCAATGATTATTGGAATTAGGCTTATTATAGTTAAATAAGAACCTCTGCGTACCAAGCTCAAAGTTACTAGAAACTTGTATCAGCTCAACGCTATGCATTTACCGCGTTCTTTTAAGAGCGAGTGTAAGACGTCACATAAATTTTTGCAGATCAAAGAGGCGGTACACTTCTGACTAGCAATGACTTATCGATCTTATCTCATCGTATATATTAATGTTGCTCATTAAATTCGTATAAGTTGAAGAAAGTCTTCGGAGTCTCGATCACTTTGCTGGTACATAACATAATTACCTTAGCGCCTGTTTATCAACACTGATTTTATCACATAGTGTTTCATTTCAAGGGTTGTATTATCTACACGTATGTAGATTACCTTTCACCTAAATATGCTTCATACATTTAATCTCACCTAGCTAGTGTTTAGTGATATGCCAATTCTTAGTTGCCCACCGACAGAGGAATGGAAGGTGAAGGAAATGCCACTAAAATCTGATAAATAAGACCATAGATCGAAAGGCCAGCAATGCATGCGACCCAAAAAAATACAAGAACCTACTAATATCATATCTCTGCAACCTTAACCATATAATAAACTACACACACTCGCCCCTTCTTCCAATCTTCACCTTATCACCTTCTTCCACTTCTCCTCCGTCCGCCTGATCTCCATCTCCAACCATGTCCGAGAAGAACTGCGGCAACAAGAAGCACAGGCGCCAACATCTCTTCAGGCAGCTCTTCGCGTGCTTCCTGTCCATCATCATCCTCATCCTCCTCATCATCCTCATCATCTGGCTGGTCCTCCGCCCCACCCACCCCCGCTTCACACTCCAAGACGCTACCGTCTACCAGTTCAATGCCACCGGGGCCACCGTTCTCACCACCGTCATCCAGATCACTCTCGTCTCCCGCAACCCCAACGACCGCATCGGCGTTTATTATGACAGGATTGCCACTTATGCCACTTACCGCAACCAACAGGTTAAGACACCTACTTAATAATTTTTTTTGTAATTTACTCAAAATTTAATAAGAATCCATATTTTCGACGTTATTATGAAGAAAATATTTTTTAACATTTATATAAACATAGGTGACACTCGCCACTCGTCTCCCGCCATCTTACCAAGGCCACCACGAGATCGTAGTCTGGTCGCCGTTCCTCCGTGGTGACGCTGTCCCGGTATCGCCATTCGTCACTCTGCTTGTGCAGCAGGACCAGGCCGCCGGCTACTTTGTCATCAATATCAAGTCCGACGGCCAGGTCCGATGGAAGGTTGGGACTTGGATTTCTGGCCATTATCATATTCATGTCAACTGTGCTGCCTACTTCCGAATGGACGGCCGCCCGGCCGACGGTGCCTTCGTACGACTACAGTTTCCGGTAGGCTGCTCCGTTGACGTCTGACTAACTGCGTTGCCGGCGTTAACGGCGTTGGTGTTTTAATTAGTATTTTTCCCTTTCAACGTCCGGTGCCGCAAGGTTGCGATCGTTTGTTTGTTTGTTTCTTTTTTTTTTTTTCTTTTTTTCTTTTTCGTAACATGTGTATTTGAAAATGAATAACTGGAGACAGGAGAATGCTGGTAATTAATATTTCGTCGTAATTGTAAGGTGGTGTATAATTGGCATTATTCATAATAATTGTCAGCTTTCTCTTAATTAATTTTTGATTAATGTCTTGTTAATTACTTAGTCGCCTCTTGTGATGCATGATTAATTCATACTTTATACGAGTAAAGTCTTATTTACTCAAACTCAATACTCGCCTAAGGTTAAAAATAGAAGATCAGACAGTTAAAATATAAAACAAATTATAAAAGCATAATAAAATTTTTTTTTATAAAAGATTACGGGTTTAAATTTTGTTAACATTAATTTTTTTTTAAAATAAATAAAAATACTTTCTACAAACAGTCACAACTTTGAATCTAGTTAATAATAATTTTTTTTTAAAAAAACTTAATGACATCAAATTTTTTTTAAAATAATAAACATATTTTTATAGTAAAAAGTCACAGAACCCGATTAACTCCAATTTTAAATTTTCTAATAATAAGAATTTATTTAATTGTCTTAAAAAATATAATAAAAAATTATAATTTTTTATTTAAATAAAATATATCTTTAAAGTTGATCACAATTTGTATATAAAATATTAAATTATTATCTTCTATCTCATTGTTTAATGATATTTTATATATAACATTAAAATTATTTGGCATGGGTTGCGCATGTGAGTTTCAATTAATAGTGTTGTTAGGAGGTTGAATTTAAGGGTATTGAAAATGATTTTCTAATGAATTTAAGGGGAGCAACAAATATTTTGATCAGTCAATGGCTGATTTTTTGCCTATGAAATATGGATGCTTGCTAACAATTATCCCACATGAATAAGAATTACTTTGTTGGTAAGCACTTCAGATTGAGGAACGAGGAAGAGGATCTGGAATGCGTTTATAATGGACTTGGGCAATTTGATAAAAGAAAAAGAGGGTAGTCTTTCTACAAAGACTTCAAGTTTGATGTGATTTGTTGGGTCTGATGATGTCCTTTCTATCTTTATGAACGCCCTTTCCGGGTAGTGCTTGATGCTTTCATATCGTCTTCCATGACCGTGACCTAATAACCAGTTTTCATCATCACTCCGGCGAAAAATAATGACATCTTAATGTAGTTTTTTGCTTTGGGCTAAGATTTTTTTTTGTAATGAGCGCAGGAAAGGTTTAGAAAGAGATGGCTTCTTTCATTATTCCAGAGTATTTGATGAAGGAAATAGTCCCCCTTGATTGTGTATGAATACTTGATATAAGCATGTGTAAAGAAAGCTAGTGGATCATATTGGTTTGGATCTTTCTAATTCGAAGATGTATTGTCCACTTCATTTAAAAAACAAATAAAAAGAAGCTAGTCAGGTGGATTGTTCGGGAGAATTCAGAGCATTTGGTGATGGCAATGATCAACTCTAGCTATCTTAGTTATGATAATTGGAGGCGAGAAGAGCGTCGTCTTCCAGAAGAAAGAATATGATTTTAACATGATATAATGTCGGTTTCTTGACGTAGAAGCTCTATCTATAATGTCGGAGGAGCAACTCTATCTAGCGTGCATTTGTTGATGTCTTTCTTGGATGATCTGTAAATTCCCTGTTTAAATGTTATAAGATTTTACTTACACGATTAGCTCATACATATTTATTGGTTATGAGAAGCTCTTAATATTGTGATTTTCTTTCCAAAGCATTATTGTTTTCTAATCATTGAAGAAATATATATCATCTACAACATATATAAATGCTTTTGAGCTTTGATGGGCTGAGCTTTACTTGTTGATTCAATTGAGTTTTAAGACGCCCTAATTGGGAGAGAAGCTCAATCTAATTCACCCAGCCCAATCCCATTAAAAACAACCAATCTAATTAATAGCGTCCATCAGAATATGAAAATCTCTAGCATTCAAGTGTCAGCAAGGCTTGAATTTGATACTAATCAAAGAAGCGAAAATTGCAAAGTTTGATGTGTCAAGTACTTACATGACGCCAACCTTGCTTGAGTTAAACAAAAGCTCATCGGAATTTGATTACACCTCCATGGATTTATTCTAATGCTAATCTATTCTCCAAACCCAGTTTTGCTAATCCGGGAAAAGGAGACGAGGAATGGAAGAAAATGGTTTCGGTGATTAGATCGGTTTGTTTGATTATATCGGGTATCTGTGGTTGCTTGATTGCCTGGGAATTGCTCGGAGTGTGTTGTGGTGTGTTCATCTGCGAAAAATTTCTTTCTTTTTTTTGTTCTGCTTATGTTTCATTCGAGGGTTGGAGTTTTGCGAGGCTCTATGAAATTTTGAGAAGCTATTGCTACTTTTTTCTTTTGTTCTAAAAATCAATTGGAGTCGATTGTAATGGAAATTAGTCGTGATTAAGGACTTGTTACGGATGAAAACATGTAAATAAATTGGTTCATGATGAATGCAATGCGATGATAGGAAATGTGTTCGCATTCGCATGAACTACTTGTGTCTTTGGCGGTGGATTTAGTTCTCTTTGTCCAGTCCTCTACTTTAGTGCCAGCCGTGTTTTGCAAGCAATTGATTTCCTCTCTTTCTCTCTTTCCTCCCCGCCCCCACTTGAAGTTACATGAAACATTGTTATCTCAACTTGTTGGCAGTTTAGTGGAATGGGCTATTTGACAATTGGCACTTGTAACAGTTTCTAGGCCTGATTTGCTTTAAAAAGATATGCCAATGAAGCAAACAATCCTACAACTAATAGTGACTTGGAAATTCAATGTTTATTTTTCTGTTACACATGTCTTGTCTGATTGTTAATGAATTGCACTCCTAGTGTACTTCTATGTAAAATTTTCAGGCATCAAATACTTTGGGGAATGAAATGAGCACCTAATTTCACTATTTGTTTTGAAATGAACAGATGAGAGTCTTGATATAAACTTGAGAAGCATGGATCGACCACAGCGAGATCATGCGGCAACAATGGGGCTGCAACATCAGCAGAATCGCAAGGTTCAATGGCAACATCATCCACTCTATGGCGTTCATCCACAAGCTCAGCAGTCTCTTCAGCAAATACATGGTCTACTGTTTATCCTACCCCATTCATCTCTTCCACTTAAGTTTATTTTTTCTCGTCTTTTGCAACCACAACAGTAGATCCATTCTCATTACTCTTATATACCCACTTGATATTCCTACAATGATTCTTCCATTTACAATGCCTCCTTCGGGCGTTCTAGATGGCGTCCCAAATTTTTCAGAGATTGGTGAGATGTCCAGTGGAACAATTAGGAACTAGTAGCAGAGACTTGAAATCCGAGAGGGAACCACCAGTTTGTAATTAAGAAGCTTTTATTTCTTTCCTGCCTGAGAAGCATTGAAAGGAAACCCGGTTCAGTTGGTTCTGGACGCCCCAATTTCTTGGCCATTGCAAATCGAAAGGCGATCACTCAGTATGATGATGCTTATATGTCTTATAGGAAACAGAGGAGCACTAGTTGCCACACATCGGAGTCCGGCAGCTAGTGTTTGGTGATCAGAATTTTTCCATTACTGCATCAGTTTGGCTGCAAAAATGGGATCAGCTAAGGTGATCGTACATTCTGTTTAATGAAAAAAAATCTTCTGATGTCTGCCGTGTTTCAATACTCATGCATGCAGTTCGTATTTTGCAGATGTTGCAGCCGGGTTCTGTATTCCATGAGTGTTGAAAATTCATAGTTAAATTCAATAGCTGAAAAGCGTTTCAAATATCACTCGCACACCGACATAACACACAGATCTTTTTATTTATCTTCTGGTACATAACTCATTGGGCATTGATAAATTTTCCTTTTGGGTCCATGCTGATTAATTTTTAAATCAAGGTCCATGCTTGGTATGAGTCAAGAAGTGCAGATGGAATCATGACTACCCTCGGTCACCTTAATGTACAAAGCAGCGGGAAGCTTCATGTCATATGCTCTGGGTTCCAACATAAAAAACGCGTTCATCTTTCATCTTTTGGTGCTATTTTAGCAGGGGCAAACGGACCAAACTCTTTATTTAAAGTTGTCCAATCCATCCGTAGTGTATGCTTCCAAACATCAATGTGCAGGGGTGGATGATTGTTCTAGCGTTGGCAATTAAATTATAAATCTTATAGATCTAATCTTAGTTGTTATAACAATTTAGTCATCATGATAAACAATATAATATATAGTTAGAGTTAGATTAAAAATCTTATATATTTAATTTTAGCCGTTATAATAATATATCAGTCTAAATTGCATTCTCCCTAAAATTTTCTAAATTTAAGAAACAATCGTTAAAAATTATGGACTCGCCACATGTGTGAGTGTGTGTATA
>JAVDBV010085753.1:0-14948 GCA_032619315.1 Piper longum | reverse complement strand
GGTGGTCGTGATAGGTATGGTTGGAAAGATCGCCGCGAGGCGGTCATGGTGGTACCGGTACTCTGGCCGGGGGCGAGGTGGAGACTCACCGGCAGCGAGCCGAAGTAGCACCGACATTAACACTCCAAGGTCGTGGTGAGAAATTATATAGGAAAACCAGGAGTGATGTGGACGGCTCAGATCTTGCCACGTGGCACGATCTGGAATTCCAACAATTATAGTGGGACCCACATATAGGTATATCTAATATACCTATGGACGAAAAACTCAGAATTGAGACCGTCGAAAATCAAATCTTACTCGAGCCTAAAAGTGACTCGATAGACAGGAATTAAAACAATCATATTAAATGGACCCCAAACCTAGAAATTTTAAAAATAATGACTCGTTCCTCGCTGTAAATTTTCATTTTTATTTATTTATAAATTATAATAATAATTATTGTTGTTATTATTTTCGTGGTTTTTACAATAGATAGATTTTATTTAAGTTTTCTACTAAAGTCTACCAATTTTTTGCATGACTTCTTGGAGAAACTTTCGTCTGTGAGTGAAAAATGAGAATGAAAGAGTCTATTTATAGAAGATAGTGGTGTGTCGAACTAGTAAGAATGCCCGTGAATATTCTGTTATGTTGGACATCTCTATGTACAATTCTGACTTTTGAAAAGATTTTCGGTTATCTTTGAAATTTTACTTTGATTTTATTTAAATTTTATCAAAAAATCTCAAATAAATCAAGTTAATTGTGTCCAATTACAAATCTATAAATAATTGGACTATTGCTTCAACGTCTACCCATATTTTCAATTTTTCATAGTAAAGACTTTATTCTTCCAAGTGTGAACAATATGAGTTTTCTCTCCAAAGTTCCCCATTATTTAAAATAACTATCAAGGGTCATAACTTCATAAATTACTAATAAAAGATTTATTTGATTTAATTGATTTTATTTTGCCTTGACACTATTTTTATGTTGAACCATACGCTTCTTCAATTTATGATATGATAATATAACTAAGCAAGATCTTATACCACGCACCATAAGCGACAATGTAAGGTCGCCTAGGCAAGGATGAGGTTCAATTATTAGGAGATGGATGTAGACAAGTTACAGGCACATCACCCTTTCCAATCCAAAACTGCACCTACCCATCTGACTTTGGAAAAAACAAGCAAAATGAAGTGCTCAAGTCATGGCATTCCTCTCTGTGGCTCCAAGCTCAAGTTCAAGTCAACGAAAGAATTCACCAGAGAAAAAAAAAAAAAGAGAATTTATGATTTTGGCATTAGTTTCAGAAGGAAAAAATTGCACAACATAAATGTCATAGGATACATGAGAATTTAGTAAAGCCGTAAAAGGATGGACACAAAAAAAATGAAAAACTCGAGTAAAACTAATTCACACATATGCACACAATGTAATGGTCTTACTTTGCAGCTGTAGTACATAGTATACAACGCATTCGGCGCACACCAGATGATGCCTCTTCTTCGAATTCATCTCCATCTTCAGCGTCTGAGTTACTTACAGAATCAGAGGAAGAGTCAGCAAGGCAGGGAATGTGGTAAGCATGACAACAGATGAAAACAATGGCAGAATGGTTTTGAACTGAAAGAGCATCAAAGCAGATGCAGCACCGAAGGCCACCCCTTGTTCTTGACTTGACATTCAGTGGCTTTGCCGCATTCACTGGTCGCTGAAGGCCCTCTTGACGACTGTCTCTACCATTTGCTTTCTTGCCACGGTCTTCATCCTCCAGGCTACATAGGTAAACAGCATGGCGCGCCTCTTTGTAATACTTTACAAGAAGATTTACACAATCTGTCTGTTCAGATCCAATTAAAGGATATTAAAGAACTTCCAGTCAGCCAACAAAGCACTTTTCCAAACATATTCAGGAATCAGTTCTAGACATACCTTAAGAATATCATTGCATCCATGTCTCAAAGAAGTTTCTGTACGGTAATCGGTGACAATTTTAACCAGGCGATCCCTGAGCCTGGAGAAGGGTTCAGAAAGAATAACCAAATAAGCTAATAGATTATAGAAAAAGCAGCCACGTATTTCATCAAGTTTATGCACATGACTATACTTATAGTAAAATAACTAGCGGAATGGAGCATCTTCACTTTACATAGAGGTCCTAAATTTTTGGTTTCCACCTTGTTTCCAGCTTAAAACAAATTCGCTCAATTAAATAGCAAAAAGTGATTACATATCTAACTAAAATATATAGAAACACTAAAAGCAAAACCATGATACAAATTTGATGAGCAGAAACAAGGTACTCACCTTGGAATCTGTAAGCCATATACAGTGGATCAAGATTTCCAACAGTGTGCTCCAATAGAACACCCACCTGACAAAAATAATCAATATCCACATATAAAGGAGCCCGAATGAGGGGGAAATTTGAATACATATTTCAAAATTTTTAACAGGCACCATTTCTGGTTTGCGGAGACACTGCTTAACAAGCTCCTCCCATAGTTCATCATCATGCTGCATTGATATAAAATCAATTGCCTGCAAGTAGAAACAAAACTTAAGATACCTGAACCATGATGTCAGTAAGGCAGGTGAAGGAAAGGAAGAAAGAAGAATACAGACTTCCTGCATGTCCTCTAATTTGTTTATGATAACAGATAGAGCCTTTTTTGTATTCCCCATTCTGCCCAGAAGGAAGACCTGCTCCCTAAGTAGATCTCTTTTGAGACATATTTCGTATGCCTGCCAAGATAAACACACAAGTATAAGATATACATTTGAATGGTTCAGCCTCAACAATGATAAGTCATTGTAAACCTTATCAAGATTGTAATGCTGACTACTTCGAAGGAAGGGTAAAAGCATCTCTGGTTCATATTCTGCATAGAGCTCTACCTATTTAACCAGAGAAGAATGTCATAGGCAAATAAAAATGAAAAGATAACATAGCAAGCAGACAATGGTAAACATGATAATAGTGGACATATAGAGGAGCATATCACCTGTAAATCATGAAATTCTTTCCCCGCATAAGGGCTGTCAAAGAGTGAACGGAGATATAAGTGCATAAAGTACCTAGAATTACACTTTTCATTGGCAGCCATCATTTGGGAAATGACTTCTGAGGGGGGGAATCTGTGTTCAATAAATAATGAAATTGCTCGTTTGGAATCCAATAAAACTAATGGAACTACCTGTAGAGAATTCAAGGTAAATGAAGCAATTCATGAGCACTTTCGCTGACAGAAGCTATAACCACAGATTCAAAATGCAAACTACTTCATGAAGTAATAAGTTCAGGAACAGAAATAAAATTATGATGACAATCAATTATTCTATATAGCAATACCTTGTCATGAACAGCATCTTGCAAATTGTACTTCGTAATTAAGTCAAATGTCTCTGGTTTCAATAACTGAATACAAAATAGCAAATAAGATAGCATAATGAATTCTTAGCAGAAATTTAGAATTAGTAGGGAGCATGCAAAAAAAAAAAACAGTCACCATTTCATCACGACAAACACAAGTGAATGTAGCAAATGGTGCTTAATACAAGGGAGTACTTAGATCAGGCTAAACATAAATACAATCAAGCAACCATGGGAAAAAAAGCTAAAAATAGGGCGCGACACACTAAAAGCAGGCTTAAAAGTGACATCCACTTCCAAAACGTCTAATCCTTTCATATTTTCTTAAAAATAATGTGCAAATAAGAAAAAAGAAGAAACTTCTGAAATTGAGTAAGTCCTGTGTAAGGCCCACCAATGGTTGGTAGTGTGGCTTCTAATGGTTCATTTTTTTTTATTTTTCGAAAGCATGATGCTTAAAAGAGTGTTGGGAAAAAAAACATCGGAGGAAACATGTATTTGTACATACAGGTACTGAACAAGTATATCAAGATCAGCCTGGTATATATCTTAGCCCTGGAACTAGATCCCACCAGCTAATTCACAACAATCTAAAATATGTTCAAACAAGCCTCAACACAATGAATTACAACTGGGTTAAACAGGGAAACTGGTGCAATAATGCAAACGTCATTCCTCACAACCTAAGGATATTTTTGAAAAATACATGTGCATCCTACTGCACAAAATTTCAACACGAGCATCACATTTATGACTGCAAAGGCAAATTACTTACATCAGCATACAATGCTAGTGCTCGCTCATGTTGTGCATTCATAATGTATAGCTCCGCCAGTGCCTGCAAACAAACAACTCAATAACACTTCCTGATTTTGTGAAGAAAATGAAAATTGTTGACAAAATGATAGATTTTAAAAGTTCAGTACTAGATATTTGATGCAATGTAGTCACATAACATCCTTTACTGGTACGAAAATTATACCTTTTACTATTATGGAAGTTTTGAAAAGACCAAAGAATAGTTATTTAGAGTTCAGTTTAATTCGTACGCCTATAAATGTAAGGTCATCTCTTTGCAAAAAAAAAAAAGAGTTTCGGATGAATTGACAATGGCCAAGTGCCCTTTAATCTTTTATACTTTGTTATGTAAGAGTAGTTGATAATTTAGCAATTCTCATGGCAAGTTGCATTAAATTGGTTATCGGAACTTGTTCTGCATGAAATTGCTAGAAGCTTTGGTTTGGATAGGCCTGTTTCTTGCTAAATTTCATTGCACCTTGTCTCTCGAGGACAACCGTGCACCAATAACTTAGAATGGACATTGAAGATTATATCTGCAATGTCACAATTAAACCTATAAATAAGGTAGACAAAGAATGGGGGCAAACGAAGGAAAAAAGACTTGGGCAAAAAAAGTATTAAGCCAAAGGCTAGAATCTACGTCTTCCTTCTGAGGTCTAATAGCAGCCTCATGAACCTCTCTAAATGAGACCTCATAGCTCTTTACATAGAATTAGAATAAGATCAAGCATAAAATGGCGAAATCTCATCTAAGATAGTTCGTATAACCCTCCCATGATTGACCTATCTCTTAAATCTCTTGAGATCGCTAGTCATGCGGTTAACAATATCAACAAATTCCCTAGTTATCAAGTAGATCTCATATAAAGTCTTCTTCAGATCTTACAAAAACATCCTCTTCAGACAATTTATGCAATAACCCACAAGTTGAGACAAAAAGACTTGGTTGACAGTTCCCTATAAATGTGTATGGATAAGTGAAAGCTGTGTCAGATCCATTAGCTGGTGGATATTAAACTGGGAGTAAAGTACTTAGCCAGTAAGACAACCAATAGATAACCGAAGTTCAGAGACTTCAGTTTTCTTCCAGATATGTGTAAAATTAAACATTAAAAAGCTAAAATGACCTCAGATGCAGTGTTGTTCGATAAATTCAATGACAAAAGGAAACAAAATAATAATTCCATTTTTTAAAAGACAATTTTTTACGGGTCTCCCACACATCATAAAGGAGGCATCACACAACTTCAGATGCTTCTCCCTAGCTTTGTAAATAGTGTATCCTTATTATTAATTTCAGCATTTTCCCCAGTTTCACACAAATGTTTGCTAGCTGGAACAAGACTAAAGGGGGTAAAACTAATTCAGGTCTAGAAGGCAAAAGCTATAGTAACATAAAAAACGCAGGAATATGTTATGCATCAAGTATACCTCTTTCAGTGAATCAGTCACAGTAGAAGAATTAAGCTTAGGTTCAATTCCAGAAATAACTGTTGAAATATTATATATTCCCTGTGGCCAAGCTTTTATTGTGGACAGAAGGTCTTTGTGAAATGATGGATTAGTTGCCAAAGTCCCCAAGGCCATCTGAAACAGTATAAACACTTTTAGATTCAACAAGTGTAAGCACGTAATCCTCACATCTCTAAAAACTAAAACATACCTCATAAGACATGTCGTGTAACCTTGGATTATCCGTAGGCATATAAGGAACCAGTACATGAAGTTGGCGTAACTTTGCAAACTCTAATACCCACCTGCGGTAAAGTATAAGCCCTTTTAAAGAGATATCCAAAAAACACCTACTAAACAAAGATTCAAAAGGCCTAAAATAAATCATACATTTCCCAAGCAGAAGCCGAATTCCTGAGCAACCTGGGACATAAAGATGCAGCTTTATCAAATCTCCCTTCGCTAATCAATTGTTCAAGGTAGCTTGTCCCTACCTACATAGAGAAAAAAGATTGAGCAGATAAACTCTTTGCAGTAAAAAAACAGAAAAAGGTTCCTCCCAGCACCACACTTCTTCTTATGACCCAGAAAATTTGTTCCTTGTGCTTTTTCCATCATGATAATTGTTCTCAATACTTTGTTTAACAATCTTGACACATATTTAAAAAAGGTACTGCAAGGCATATAATTATCACAATTGGAAAGATGTATAGTACATCCAACAATCAAAATTTCATACAAAACAAAAACAAAAAGTAACTGTTATAAATGTTCATTTATCTCTACGGTCTGGTCTGATATGGCTTTTTTGGTTCATAATCATCATTCAGCTCTTCCCTAAATGCTTAGTTTTTTGTAACTTGGTCCTCCATACATGCACCAGAAAAGAGTGTGGTTTCATGCCTTCCTTGCCATGAGGGAATGTGCTAGTCTACTTCATCTAGCTTGTTTGGTGTGGCTCTCAATCCGGCCTACAACCATTATCAGGCCTTTTCTCCAAACAGAAGAAGCTTTTGTCTGACTTTAGTTTATCAGTAACAAACTAAAACATTAAGTCCAGGTCCTATGGAAGTTGCCAGATAATGATAAAAGAGTTTTAAATACACGGGGAGCTATATGCATGCCCACTTTGTTGGGATAGATCTACACTAAAGTAATTTGGATGGAACAAATATTTACAAATCTTACAGGCAATAAAAGAATTGACATTGCAAGCTTAAAATTTGCAAATAAAATAAATTTTCCATCTGATCCTTAAAAGAATAGTATTATGAACCCCAGATGATAGGGTCTACAACTAGAATTTGAACAAAATATGGTGGTCTCCCTATTTCACTTGTACTCTTTTCATCCACTGTATTACGGTGAACCTTATAAAGAAGCTTGGCCAAATATGGGAGCAACAGTAAAGACAATTAAACTCATCAATGACCATGTTCGTGCATAAACATATCTAGTAGGTCAATGTTACCTTCTCTAGAAGCTCATCCCGTCCTTGCCCAGCTTGAATTAAAGCTAATGCTTCTTCCTGTCGGGCATGATTTGCAAGCCAATTTATATGATCTACAACATCTCTGAATAGCGCAAAATGCAAGAGATTTGGAACAAATTTCATTAGAACACTTCAATTATAAATATCACAAGCAATCACACAAATTCCATACGGTGATTCAAAGAGTAACTTAAGGTAAAAGTACCTAGGTTTTGCAATGACTACATCTTTAGGAGAAACAATGTAATAAATAGGTTCTTCCCCTCCCACCCAATGGCCTTCTGAATAGCTACTTCCTACATACAAAACATAATTTCACGACTATGAGACATGCAACATCAGCACCAAATAATTGCACAAAATATTGGATATGGACCTGAAGAAGCAGAGTGACCTAAAGAGTAGTCTTTTGCTTTATAATGTTCATACCCATGAACAGGTAAAGCATCCATTGCAAGTTCATCATTTTTCCACGTCGTTATCCGAACTTCTGGCCTCTGTGCAGTTCCCTGCCCATAAACCATATAAATAGAGGGGGGAAAGTACAGAAATTCAAATTTAACTACTTCCTACTACATCTCTAAACTAGACAAACCATGAAACTCTAAGTCCAAGAATTGATCTACATTAACAATAATCCAGAAATATTTGCACATTATCATCATTTAAGCCTTATCTCAGCAAGGCTGAGTTGGTAGCTTAATGTTTTTGTCACCTACTATACACGCACATACCCAATTATTTATAGCATAACAATGCACATAAGCCTTGATGCAATGGAGAATAAAGAACCTGTCGTGAGGGAACAGAGCTGCTAAAATCTTTTCCTTCATCTTCTTCCTCCGGAATATAAGCAAGAATGACAAGATCACCACCATAGGGAGCAATGCCTGAGATATAATAGCTTGTCTGGAAAGATGCAACTATCTCAACATTCTTCATGTTAGATGAGTAATTTCTCGGAGTACCATTTGCCACCCCAGGAAACCCATTTAATATTGCTGCAATCTTCACAGATGTTCCCCAGCCTATAATCAAGTGAGTGTCATCCTGTGCACAATATATGGATGATCTTGAAGTCAAAAACTAGTAGGCCATCACCGTACCATCTGATATTGTAAATCAACTCACTTAATTTTTTCTAAAGTATAACAAGAGGAAAATAATAAAGAAGTAATCTCTTTACCTGCCACACTACATGAGGGAGTAATAATTCTGGCCGTGGAATTCCTCGAGGCCTTTCAATAAAAGTAATCCTCTGATCATTTTCCAGATCGTAAACTTTCACACCCACATCATTGGCCCAGGCCACAAGACTTCCTTTCCACTTAATTGCATGGATGGGCCCTTCACCAGAATGTAAAATCTGATAATAACAAACACAATAACAACTCTACTCAAGTTCACATTACGAAAATAAACTTCGTGCTTTTTGCTTTTCCATTTATCTGTTCAGTCACTGACCTGATCACGATAGCCTAGCCATTTCTTCATGTTCAGAATAAGGTTGCCAGATAAACCCCCAGCTATAAATTGCCTTGATGTTTTTCTCGAATACTCAGGGTCCAAAGCAATCGCCTTCATGGGTCTGCGATACTCAAACTTCAATGTCTCCTCTGAGAACAGACTGTTTATGACAACATATCCGTCATCTGCACAGCTTCCCACATATTCACCCTCTCTGTCAAAGCTCAGGTCATTAACAGTTGCTGTATGAGCAGAAAATTGTTTGACCTACATAGAAACCAACAAATCAAACTCCAACCTAGCAGATATGTGCCCAATTTCAGCACAAAAACAAAAATACATCAATAATTATCATGTTTAATATTCTCTGTAAGCATTTATATTCATGTATCTTAGCCATGGTTGAAGGAACTACTCAAATACTAATCCCCTAAAACCAAAACTTTTTCCACCGTTCTTCGTTCTTCACCTCCAACTCATTAAAAAGTTCCCACTCCAAAACGAAGCAGACCATTAAGGCCAACACTTCCATCAACGATTAACAAAAACCAACCAGCTGTCCGAGGCATGGCACTTAATAAACATTGCAACTTTTCTCATGGAATCTTCACGAAATTGGTTGAACAACACAAGTAAAGATTCATGCTCCATAATTTCTTCAATGCAACAGCAATAACAATCAATCTTCACTTGGAATAACAAGCAGAAATTGTCTGCTTTTTTCTGTAATTGATTAATCAACTCCAGTAAATATGCATAGTCCATGTTTTCTTCCATGCACATGAAATAACAACGAAACAAGTAACAAGTAACAAGCCTAACATATATTTCCTCCATTGATTTCCAACTCAAAACAAAAAAAAAAAAAGGTAATGCGCTACTAATCATCAAGTTTGATATTCATATATCCGCATTAAAAATTTCGTACTAGCGCCATGATGCACTTGCGCCACCATTGATTCAACATCAGAAAAACTACCGCTTCATAAACAATACATATCCCAAAAAGACGAACACTTTGGATCAATGAACGCCCAAAACCAAACCTGATTCCCGAGAAAATCGAGTATGTGCACGTATCCATCGTGGGTACCGAGCGCGATCATCCGCTCCGCAATTGCGATGCACGAAGCCGCATCGTTGGAGAGTATCGACCCGATGCTCCCACCCATTCTAACATACTTCAACCTCGGTTCCTCCTCCTCCTCTTCATCTCCCTCTTCCTCTTCCTCTTCCTCTTCCTCTTCCTCTCCTTCCTCCCTCTCGTCGTCGCCGTCCACCCCGTTCTCCGCCTGCGCGCGACCCATGGCTCCAAAGACTCTAGCTTTCCGTCTTATTCGGGGCCGCTGATGGGGGCTCAACGTCTATAAGGACGGCGGCGGCGGTCGCCGGCGGCGAGATCGGGATCGGCGGTGGAGATGGGCGGGACGGTGATCGGCCATGGCTAAGGAGAAGAAGAGGCCGGACATGCCCACTAGTTTTACTCGGACTTGGCATCCCCCAAACGGATCCTAATCGGATCAGAATTTTTCGGGTAATAACAGGACCCGTTTGTCTTCAGCTTTTTTATTTTTAATTTTAATTTCAAATTTTTAATTTTTTTAATTTTTTATTTGGGAGCACATGATTTATTCTGCTAAGATTACCAGATTAAGTCAAATGTAGTTTTTGTAGAACTCAAACTCACTAAATTTCTATTTTTTTAATTTTTAAATGGACCAAATCGGTTAACTAATTTCTTGGAACTAAAGGATATTAAAAAATTGAGTTTGTTTTATCCTAACTTAATTAGTTAAGGATTGTATTAGAATGAGATAAAATATCATAAATAATAAATTTTTAATATTTTTTACTATAAATAATCAAAATTTAAATTTTATATCACATATTATTTTTTATATAGCCAATTTATATACTTTAAGGATATTCTATTGATAATATTTATTTTCTTAACGTAAATACCCTTAATCTTATTTTAATTTTTCTCAAATATATTTTTTGTGTTTCATATAATTAATGTAATTTTATTTTTTTAAAATTATAATAAAATATATTGGATAAAACAAACATTTTAATTTTTAATTAAATGTGACAATTTCAAATTAAAATTTGTAACATCTAAAAATATTTTTTTATTAATTTTTGTTGGCCTAAAATTTATTTTTTTAATTGTCCAAAATTCAACAAAATATATTTTTTCCTTTTAGCTCATCATTAGTATAGTTTTATATTATACTTAACATTCATCAGTTACTTTTTTATTTTATATATAAATTTAGTAAAAAATTATAAGTTTTATCTGTTATATATTTAATATTAGTAAAATTAAATCTTATTGGTATTATTATTATTATTTATAAAAATAATAAAATTTAGTTCTAATTGATATAAAAATTTTAAAAATGGTTATTTTCGGTATAATTTTGTAAATTTGACTATTTTTTAAAAAAAACTTTAAAATATGATTATTTATAATATCTTCCTGTAGAATTATAATATAAAAGTTTACTTTTAGGGGGGGAGGAACTTGCCAAAAATCTTTCACACACTCACCACAAACAGGCATGGATATGAATAATCATTGTGACAGGTTACGTCTTAGGAAGTTTGTCGGCATGATTATTAGTATTAGTATATAATAATAAAGATTGGTCGGTGTTTAAGTCAGATAATTAATAGCAAGTTAGCGGTGAACACTTCTCTACAGGTGGCAAGTCTATGAGAACAACCTTAATTTTTAATTAGATGCATAAACTTCAACCGCAACTTTTAACAAGTAGTTTTTGAAACGAGTGAAAAATATGTTTTGCAAGTTTGTATGCCTTTATTTCTTTAATAATAGTAGTAATAAAAATGTATCATTTTTATGATGGATTGGAGTTGTTGCTCTTTTGTACAAATATAAATGGTTTTTCTTATTAGAGTAGGACATGGCTATTTACAATGAACAAAACAACGAGAGTGACATGTCAAGGCAAAGTAGGAGATAAGATGGCCCCCAACCTCAAAAGTTCATCTTTTCCTCTTAACTTTTTTCTCATAAGTGTCTGCCATTAATGTTCCTCTTTTTTCCAATGTAGAGTTAAACAATACATAAAAACAGGGCATGCTACCCATACGATATTTTTTTTGACGTGCTATTTAGGCCAGGGGTGTAAACGAGTCAAAGTAAGCCGAGTTAAGACGTGTTTGAATTTGACTTGATATAAAATGAGTTAAGCCGAGCTTTGATGTAAATGAATCAAACTGAATTTGTCCAAAATTTATGATACTTAAGTTTAATTCATGTTTGACTCGCTATATTTTCGTGTCGAATTGGAACTGAGTTCGATCTCAAGCTGAGCAAATATTTATGCTTGATTTATACTCGACTTATATAGGATCAAAAAAAAATTTCTAATATTATATAAGTTTAATGTGACCTTAATAGTATTTACGAGCCGAGTCAAACTAAATATTTTTTTGAATTTAAACAAATCAAGTTCGAGTTTCGAGCTAAACCTAACCGAACATTCCTTAGCTCAAGCTCTGTTCGTTATTTAACGAGCTTATTTATTTTGAGCCGAATATTTATTCAAACACAAAATTAATAAGCACGAGTCAAGCCCAGCCGAACCGAACATAAAAAGCTTGCGAACAGGCTTGAGTTGTTTACAACCCTATAGTAAGCATGTTTCATGTAAACTAAAAATCGAACCGAACTAAATTCAAATAAACAATTTCATTCGAATTTGAACAAATTTAGTTCAATTTTCGATTTTCAGATATGCAAACCAAATGTCATATGATTATTTCACTTCAGAACCGAACCAGAATAACTAAAATTTATTTTTAAAAAAATATAAAATCTAAATTTTTATATTAATTATCATAAAATTATAGTAGTTTTATAATATATTTCATTTTGTTTATTATGATGTGCATTTAGAATTACTTATTAAAATTATTATCTTCACTAAAATAATGACATACTTCTGATTTAATAATTAAATAATTTTTTATATAAACTACCATTGATTTTAATTATTTGGGTTACGGTAAAGACCGAACCCATTACAATTATCATAGATCCATTATGTTGGTTGACAACCGCGGTTAGGCATTGATAATTGCGTGAAGGTTGCCTATATTCCACATTACATAAGCCTGCAATTTATCATTTTGCATTAAATACAACTCAACTAGATTTGATTGGCTTGTAATGCCTGTAACTGTATCAGCTCAATAGGGTACAAAAAACTTTGCTTTTAATAATAAAGTTCGATAAGTTATTTCCTAGCATATGCAAAGCATTCTACAAGGCATAAGAAAACAATGTGCAACAAAACAATGGCAAAATCAAGGTTTCAAAAACAGTAAGAGTGTCGACTCTAACATGGTTGGGTAACAAGGCCGACACTCCGGGAGAGTACTAAACAATCATATGCCAACACAAACAAACAGAGAAATAACAAGATGTATTAATGTTATCAGGTATGAAATAGGTAATATTGTACTAATGGAGCTTAGCAATGTTGTCATAATGCGTAAAGCTTTTCAAACAAGAAGTTGAATATCAAAATGCTATTACAAATTACCTCCTTTTCTCATAATCTTCGGTAACAGGGAACGCCGACATTATTGCTTTGGTTTTACTTCGAGCACTCACAGGAAAGGGAAAGCATTTAAGGGCAAACTGAAATGTACAGTGAGTTGGGATGTAGAAAACAAAGATACCTGAAGTACAGAAAGACACGAATTTGTTTTTATAAGATAACTGTATAAAAAACAATGGCAATGTTAATTGAAGTATATCCTGTTCATTTTGGTTACTAACTCAAACTCCCAACTAAAGCAAATTAGTTAGGCATGTCAATGTGTTTTTCTCCACGTCGGACTCAAGATGGAACGTGTATGAGTGCAAATTGCTCCTCTAATTTTGCAATACGAGCCTGTGGAAGAAAGATGCACATCATATTGTCTATGGATAAAGTAAATCGCAAGGAACTAAACATGAACATCAGAAATATACTTCCAGAAGGGACATACAAAGTACACAATGCTTTACAAAATTGTGTAAAACAATAACAAAAATAGCTTTGTGCGATTTCAAACAAGATGTGCCACTGGAGAAGAACAATCGATGGTTACCAGTATGTATAAAAGAAAGCTCAATACTACTTTTAGGCTAAAACTTTTATATATACATGAGTGTGGTACTCTTTTGTAGTTATCACATATTGCGCATATTGACACATTGGCGGTTATGAAAATAGCATGTCACTTCCTAACCTTGAAGGATTTAGATATGCGAAGTGATTGATCGATTTTCAATCCTGCTGAATATGCCATTTCAGCTGCATCAGGCTGATCCCTAGCCATGAAGACATCTCCTTTGCATATAGAAGCCTGCGTATAGAAGGCCACCATATATGCTAGTGAGTAATACAATGAAAGAGTTCTTCCTGCATTATCTTAGCTTAAAAATGCTAGCTACGTTTAATGCAAAAGTACTTCTGATTAGATCACAAAGAGAAATATACAATCTTGAAGCAAAAATATTTCTAAAAAAACCTTCTAGACAGAACACTGTAGACCCTGCAATTCTCTTTGAGAAACCGAAGAGACAGATTTAACAATGCCAAACCAAGCAACATAATTAGCTTGACAAAACATGCTTAAGTAAAGGCCCCCTTTTACAGAAATATAAGTTTTGGTTACTAAGAGCAATTTGATACTTCCACACCCAATACATGTAGCCTCGACAATGGGTAGAAAGAGAACTTCAGGCGAGGTGGAAAAAACCCTAAAATTGTATTTTAAAAAATTAATAACTTCCAAGCATAAAAATAATAAAAAAATTTGAGGTGGATCGCCGGCGACTGTCTCCGGCAGCTCGAGCGGGCGCACCCCTGCCTCCTCGCCGAGGCGGCGCCTCCCCTTTGGGCGCTGTGCCAGAGTGAGCGCACCCACGCGATCCAGAGCTACCCGCTCCTCCTCACCACCGTCTTGCACAGCGTCGTGAGGTGCCAGCTCGGCGTCTCCGTTGTGTCCACTTCCTTACCTATCATCCCTTTCAACATCCCCTATTCGCTCCTCGACGGCGGTAATGGTGGTGGTAAAGATTTGAACTTTAAGGAGCTGCGCAAGGTGGTGGCTTTCTTGTTGGAGATGACGCAGGTTTTGACGCCTTGTGGGATGGTGGAGTTCACGGAGATGATGGTGGAGATTGGTTTGGCGCTGGAGCTGCAGGCGTCGATTCTGAAGGTGCAGTTCTCTAGCCTGCTTTATTCGTGTGACCCAATGCTATCTCATGTTGTGCTCACTCTGTATTCGCGTTTCCCAGATGCTTTCGACGGCCATGAGACCGACATTGCTCGCTGCTCGTGCTCAAGT
>JAVDBV010085752.1:13676-27306 GCA_032619315.1 Piper longum | reverse complement strand
CGGCTCAGATCTTGCCACGTGGCACGATATGGAATTCCAACAATTGTAGTGGGACCCACATATAGGTATATCTAATATACCTATGGACGAAAAACTCGAATTGAGACCGTCGAAAATCAAATCTTACTCGAGCTTAAAAGTGACTCGATAGACAGGAATTAAAACAATCATGTTAAATGGACCCCAAACCTAGAAATTTTAAAAATAATGACTCGTTCCTCGCTGTAAATTTCCATTTTTATTTATTTATAAATTATAATAATAATTATTGTTGTTATTATTTTCGTAGTTTTTACACATATATTCCTCACCACACCCCAAGTCTCACCCCTTGGATCGACTTGTCACATGCAATTCACTCAAATATGAAAAACAATAAGGTTGCCAAACAAGTATTGTGTACCTCGATCCCTTGGATGATGACCACTCCAAGAAATATATGATGTTCCAGCCCTTCAACATGAAGGTCTGGCTACAGCATCTCCACCACCCGCACTGGACCTCGGCAAGTGCTTCTCCACACAGCACTTCCACACAATATCCTATTCGTTCTCTTCACAACTTGAATTTCTCTCCAAGTGCAGAAAACCAATTGCCATCCCCTTTCCCTGAAGACGCCAATAGATATATGTACATATCTGCCCGTGTTTATCTAGAAGTCCCAAGATACTCCTTAGATCTTATTCATCTTTTTCTCTAAGGATGTTGCCTTATCCAATTTGTCATTGGATAGAAGATCCCAAATCTTGCCATGATCGTTATCTTCAAGTCGGTTGTACCGCTGGCCTCAAGCTCCACCCAAGACTCAACCAATTCCAGCAATCGAACCCAAGAGTTCCAGTGGCAATTTCCGACCATAATGCCGAAACTCAAGTACCGCTAATCATAGGCACTCAACACCACACAGGACTAGGTACCGCTTCAATTATCGGTATCCAGTTACTGATCATGCTCCAACATATCGCTATCGGGTACTGGTCACCAGTCATGTGTACCGGTACTTGCTACCGATAGACGCCCCATCACGCACCATGTACCGGGACCGTGCTCGCTTGAACATGCTGACCGCTCCAAATACCGGTATGCGCTAGAGCTGGCTCTCGGTACCACTACCGATCACAACTTGCTCAGTACAGCTCAACATGTGCTGAGCACTGGTGATCGATCATGCCTGGTCCTTGCTCAGTACACCTGATCGGTCATGCACAACCCATGCTCGTGGCGCCTAGCCGATGGTGCTCGGTCACCAGCACCCGGCTACCACTGCATCACGATCTAGCACCCGTCATGAGGTCTCTTGGTCCCATCACGGCCCCATGTTCAGTACAACATCACCAATGCATAAGCCGAATGGACTGCCGCTCCCGACAGTCTTGTGCACCAGGTTCGACACCTGCAACTCAATACGGATTAGTGTAGTAAGTTGTTTTCACCACCGAGATGGCTCCAACCACCCCTCTTGGACACGGGAACCTTAGGAACAACTACCAAATCCTAGTCCCGTCTCGTCCTATGGACTAGACCTATGACAGTGGGGGTATTCGTCGGACCTAATTTTAGGGCTCGACTTTTTATTTTATCACGAAATAGTCATTTCTTTAATATTCTAATGCATTTTCCCCATGCCCTTGTACATTTGTTTTTAAAGACAAATAGACTTTTTTGAAGTACACGTATAGAATTTTTTGAAGTAAATGTATTACTTGATCGATTCAAGTAGGTCGATTCTTGACCGATTTAAGTGAACTAATTCTTATCCATTATTTAATAAATCGGTCCGATTCAATGATTCCCGTCCAATCTGATTCAACGTCAAATTTTGATTTGTGCAATTATGTTTGCTAGTTGCCTAGGCTTGGTAGAGAGCTTGTGAGGAACTAATGTGTTCGTTGCTTTGGTTCGGTAGAGAGCTTGTAGAAGAACAAGTGTTGCTAGTAGGTGTACAAGTATTTGTCATAGTGAAACTAAAAGACCTACTCAATTAAAAGACTTGGTGGGATAGGAGAGAGGAGTAGGAGTTTTGAACCTCTTTAAAAACTCCTTATGTGCATTGTATTTGATTCTTATTTCCTTTCTCTTTTTATTTGGTTATTTGCTTTAGTTTGTTAAATTGTGCTTTCTAAGTGTTTGTTCATATTCCCCATACAAAACACTTGTGCTAGAGAAGTTTGCTTTATAGGTTCGAGTGAGTTATTCAAGTCAAAGTCATTAATTTTTATTGTTTAATATCATTCGCTAACACTTTTGAATGTTGTAACACCCCAATTTCAGTCCATCTAAGAACCAAATCAAAAATGTTACGATCGAGTCAATTAATGTTTATAGTTGTTGGTCAATAAGACTCGATCGATAAAATAAACCGAAACGATCAGTTTAGCATCATGAGAATGGAAGTCATTATTAAATAAAAGTAAGAAAGAAAATAATTGCGTTCAGCTCAAGTATGTATAACGTTTATCTATCCTCCTACTAAAGTAAATTAAGGATTGCAAGACCTACATATATAATATTAAAAAGGTCAGTAACGAGTGTTACTAGTCTGATAAATAACTAGTACAAACAAGTAAATGAGCATTCCATAACCCACAAAAACTTAGGAAACTTTAGAATTGCCTCACAGTGGGCAGTAAGGAAATATACTTAAACAAGTGGCGGTCGCATGCATGGCTAATATTAATATTCATACATAGAATGCTTATGCCCTCACATTCTCCATATTATACCTGCCACGGTACTCGAGTGGCGAAATGAACGATTAATTTAGAACCACAAATTCAGGAAATGTATTGCATTACACAGTACCCTCATACTCCACATTACTTCAGGGTTTGAAGAAGTACTATTGCGATCCATGTACTAGCATGCTACAGATCTTTGCATTCATCCATACATAGCCGCTGGCATCTTCCATCTCAAGACATTGAGAGTAGATCCTCAAGCTTGGGTTCGGGTTAGCCGGCCTAACTGGGGCGAGTGACGTTCCGGTTTGATTCCCAAGCGTGAACCAGATTTGGGGTGTTACATCTTTACCTATTTAATTGAGACACACAGTGGGAAATCCTAGGTAGAGCCATATTTATATTTGATTATCTAGTTAATTAGGTAAAATTTGACGAGGAAGGCTAAGACTAAATGGAAAAATTAAGTGAAATTTATTTCAGGTTATTAATTATTAATAATTATTATTAATCTAGGAATAAAACAATTAATTTTGTATTTTTATTTGAAATTACTAATATATCCTGACTAATTATGCAAAGATCATTAAAAAAAATTTACGTTGCTTAAAAGTCTTTGACTCGGTTTGAGGGATAGGACGTTAGAGAATTTTTTTTTGCTCCGACGGGAGATTCATGGGAGTTGGGTAGTGACCCTATCCGGTTTAGTCAACATGATCGGCGTCACCCCCATCATAGCTCTGTTTTAGAGAGAGCTGGTGAAGAAAAAGATGGCAGTTTCGTAAATATAAGTTAACTCGATACGGGTTGAGTTAAAAAAATAATATTAACTCATAATAAATCTTTCAAAAATATTTAATCTAATGGGGTACAAGTTAAGTGGTTAAAATAATATGTTAATAAATTATTACACGAAATGACCATAATTAATAAAATTATGGTCTTGAACGGTTAATAATTAATCGGCTTATTGCAAGCGATTAAATTAAAAATCATAGAGTTACAAATGATAAATAAAATAAAGATGTCACCTTTACCATATTAAATTAATATTTTCTAATTAAAACAACTATTTTGATAACAAATTAGTAAGGTAGAAAAATGAGTTAATAAAATATAACCGTGTAGAAATTATGAAATAGCATAATTAACTAAGGAAGGGTTAAACCTTATTGAATTAAATAAATTATGAATAATTGTATTAGTGATACCCTTAATTTGGGATGATACTAAGTATAATAATTAATTTTGGTTCATAAATAAATTATTTAATGTGGCATATTATATATTGTCGAAATATATATATTAATCATTTAGATTGCATGTTTTTTGTATGCAAATAAAATTATACTTATGTATAATTTTATGTTCTCGTTAAGATTAGGATCGTGGTCGCATTTGTGAGATTACGTACAAGCTAACGAGATCCGTATAATTATTTAAAATGTTGTATTTTTCTTTGTAGACAGTCTGGTCGGCGTGGGCTCAGATTCGACCACCATGCATCGAGTGCAAACGGGGTCAAGGAATTGACTCAGTCTTGCACGGGCTGCGCCCTTCATAATCTGATAATAGACACAGCGGATTGGATTCACTAACCGATAATGGACATGTCAGAATGGACCTGACTGCCCATAATATAATAAATTGGACACGACGGATTAGACTCGTCCGCAATTACGGACATGGTAGATTGGACTCACCAGCTGATAATGGACATGGCGGATTGGACTCGTCAGCCGATAATGGACATGATGGTTTAGCCCATTTGCCAATAGATGGACGTTGCGGATTGGACTCGGCAGCCCTGGTTAGTTTGAACCCAGATTCGACTACCATGCAACGAGTGCAACCAGGGTTAAGAAATTGACTCAGTTTGACATGGCGCCGCACTTTTAAATTAATTGAAAGATAAATACCTACCCCATGCCGAAAGGGGGGACAAGGCCTAGTGGCGCAAGACGACTCATTATGCACTTGTCAATTATTAGTAACTATAGGCCGTGGGCCACGTAGCGTTTATGCGCATGCATGGGATGGTAGTTGGATAAGGTAGCCACCCCTCTCAGCATAATAAGAGTTTGGCATAGGCTCATAATTACTAAAAGTCTTATGAAATAAGGATTGGGATTATATTGACTTGTTTAATTTAATTATGCGGGTTAGTGGTTTTATCACTCACGCGGTTTTGTAACCGCACGTGAGTAACTTCGGACTGATGATTAAGAATGTGGTTAGTGGTTTTTTTACCAACCTAGATTTGGTGAATTGATAATAAATTGGGCTTCTTTTTATTTTCTTATGTTATAAATATGACTATGGGAAACGATCGGAAACTATGGGACATTTTGCTAAAGTAGTTAATTTATTTTATGTATTCATATATGCTATCATAATATAATTTATTTTTATGATTAATAAATTTCTAAAAATATTTTCCTTGTTATGATTCATGTTCTTCAATATTATTTTACATGACTTATATTTTTGAGTTACTCCCAGCCAGATTGGGTGGGTCATTAAAAATTAGAAGATCCTAGTATATAAACCTCAAGAGAGGTCAACCCCTCTCTCTCTCTCTCTCTCTCTCTCTCTCTAACAATTCCTTACGTCACTCCTAGAGGAGTTGAAGGAGAAGGGATGGCTAGTGTTTGCTAATTCTTGTTTATTTTATCATAAAACATTATATTTTAGTTGATTATACATGAGTTTTTGAATGAATTGTAATCTTAAGAATTTTGTAAATTATGTGTTTTGATGATGGCATGGCATAATTAATTTAGTTCTCGTTGGACATGGTTTGCATGAAAAAAAACAAATTATACATGTTATTCTTATTTTAAAATTTAAATCTATGCTATTGCTTCTACTTTTCCCGTAAATTGTGTTGGAAATTGTTGATAAGTAAATTTATCATGATTTTACGAAGCTTTGCATGTTTATAATTAAATTAACACGATAATGAATTCATTTTGTAAGTTTGATAAGAATAACTTGTTGAAAAATGCTTTAATGGTAAAATCGAGTATAATAGTTAATTGTATGAGAACGTAGCACGGGAATATGTTAAAAGGTGTAATTAACTTGTTTGAATAATCAGAAATTGATTGTACGATAATTAACTACAAATTGAGTTGATTAAGAATTGATTTGTGCGCAGCAATGCCACGCTGCTGCAAACCACCGCCGCTGCACTCGCTGCAGCCCTGCATATTGAATGTGCATTGGAAAGAAGCCAACGCCGTAGGCCTGAAAGCAAGAAGTTTCAATGCCAGGATGTGAAGTTGTGTGCATGTTTGGCATGGCTAACGCCATGGAGCAGAAAGCCGGGAGTTTTAGCGTCATGACCTTGATGTTTTGTAAAGCGTGAGATTTGAGTCTGTGCCACGATGCAGAAATTAGGGAGTTGCAGCGCTGCGGTGTTAAAATCTATAGCCGTGACCCTAACTCACTGATTTTTATGTTTGATTTAATTTTTATAAATAGTTAAAAATATGATTTCATTAAATATACTAGAATATTGTGGATTATTTGCTGATGTGATATGATTTGTTTGAGTTATGGTTGAATGTGAATCATCTCATGTATTGCATATCATGTGGGCTGTAAATATATATTCCCAAATGAATATTTTTGGGCTCTAAGGCACACTTGCTGGCCTTGTTATAGAATAAACTTAGGAGGGTGTTCAAGGTAGTATAGTGTAAAACCCAAAAAATAACTAGGTTCTGTTATTTAGGACTTTTTATATCTTAGACCGAATTTTAAATATTATTAAATTAAATTAATTTTTGAGAATGATAAGATAAATTATTAATTATTATTCTTTTGCATATCGGTCCGGTGGTATATATGAATTATTTTCAATAAGTTTAATTTATCGTTTTTTTTTATTTTTTATTTTTCTCAATTGGTCGATTAGGGTTTTACAACACGTTGAACCAATTGGCCTTGGGTTGAGAGTTGTGAGTGAGATTTGATTTCCAAACTGATTTTGTTAACTATCTTTCGTATTTTCTTATTAATTGTTTTTTCAAATTTTAAGCATCTAATAAATTAAGCTATTTCTGTGGAAAATTTTAAGGTAGTTATATGTAGAAGTGAGTATAATAGTTAATTGCATGAGAATGTAACACGGGTATATGTTAAAAGGTGTAACTAACTTGTTAGAATATTCAGAAATTGATTGTACAATAATTAACTACAAATTGAGTTGATATTGTGGATTATTTATTAATATGATATGATGTGTTTGAGTTATGGCTGAGTGTGAATCATCTTATGTATTGCATATCATGTGGGTTGTAAATATATATTCCCTAATGTATATTTTTGGGTTCTAAGGCACACTTGCTTGCTTTGTAATAGAATAAACTTAGGGGGTTGTTCAAGGTACGTATAGTGTAAAACCCACAAAATAACTAGGTTATTTTATTTAGGATTTTTTATATCTTAAACTGAATCTTAAATATTATTAAATTAATTTTTTGGAATAATAAGATCTATTATTAATTATTATTCTTTGGCATATCTGTCTAGTGATATTTATGGATTATTTTCAATAAGCATTATTTATCATTTTTTATTTTTTCCTTTTGGTCGATTAGGGTTTCACCACAGATTGAACCTGTTTGCCTTGGGTTGAGAGTTGTGAGTGAGATTTAATTTCCAAACTCACTTTTTTAACTGCCTTTTTGTATTTTCTGATTAATTTTTTTTCACATTTTAAGCATCTAATAAATTAAGCTATTTGTGTGGAAAATTTTAATAATTAATGAGGTAGTTATATGTAGAAGCGAGTCCTAATGGACCTGGTAGACGCTCCAATTGTGTTCACGTGCATCCTATCTGTAGCTCATATCAAAACTAAAAGCTAAAGCCCGCTATGATGCATTTAAACATCCTATATCACTCTCACATCAAGGCACTCAACACATCATGTCGCACACATCAATCCATATCATGATTTTCTAGGCTTCGTTACATTTGATTAACAATACATTCTTAATTTATATAATTAGTTTCTTAGCATTTATTTTTATACAATTCAAATCACGCAAATTCATTTTTATTTACAATAAAAGCAATTACCATGTCAATCAATCAAATCATAGCATGTTTTGATAATAATTATCAATTATTAAGTAATTAGGTCAGAGTTAATTATACCTCTCGTCTTTGGCAATCCTAGTGTTACAGTCCTGATTCATGGGCGTCGCCGGGAGCTAGGATTTGAGTGCTGTTCCTAGTATTCCCAGCATCCATGAGGGGTAGTAGTGGCTATCCGAGTGGTGGAAACAACATACCAAGGCTAACCCGTGTTTAGTTGCAGGTTGCCAATCCTTGGTGCATGGTGTTGTCGAGATGACTGAGATTTCTGGTGAGCAAAGTGTCGAAGACAACATGTTCCGGCGCATGCAGCGGTATTTGGTGTACCGATCATGTTGCTGGACTCGACCGATGTTTGGAGCGCTATAGAATTCTAGCGGTACTAGGAATTCTAGTTGAACTAGGAATCCTAGTGGTACTAAGATTTCTGCCGGGACTTGGGCCAAAAATTATTGGAGGCGCCAAAGGGTTGACATTGGTGGTCGAGTGCTGGAGTTGGTCGAGCCAAGGGTGGAGCTTGAATCCAGCGGTGCAGCCAAGCAGTTTTGCTGGAGAATCTTGGAGGATTGGATCTTGTTGAAGATCACGATCTTGTGAAGATATCCTATGGGGATCGGATAACACAAGGATTGTGTTTATCTATTTGCTGCAACATATCTTGGGGATAAATATCAAAGGATGAGTCATGCTTTGGAGGATTGGAGGTGTATCTTTGGTGTTGGAGATAAGCACGAGTTGAAGCCTATAAAAGGAGAACTCCTTTGGTGGAAAAGAGGACGACGTGTGGAAGAACTCTTGTGGGAAGAGTTAGACGAGAGGAAGGATTTCCTAGAGTTGCTGCAGCCGGTGCTTTTGGCAAGCGTTGGAACTTCATGGGGAGTTGCTGATTCAAGGTACACGTTTGTTGGATAACTTGCATGTTGAGTCTTGTTTGATAGATTGCATGTAATGGGATCGATCTGTGGGAGATGATTTGGATTGTGTGAATTGCTTGTGGGAAGTAATTCGTATTGAGTTCCATTGTGAGTTGTGATCAGTGGGGCGAGGCTGTGGGGGCTGTCCACATGCCGAGCAAGTCTTGAAGTGTTAGTAGAGTACTTGTAATAACCTTGTGTTGGTGATATAATATAAGGTTGGGATGTGGTTTCCCGTATATCTATTTTGGTTGCTTGTTGGTTGCTGTTTGTAGGCAAGTAATTTCTGTTTCCAGGTCGTGGACGAAATTTTCAAGGGATCAGTTGTGGGAACTGATTACCGAGACGAGCAAGGGACAAACGGCACGACTCTGAGTACGTATACCGGTATTTGGAGCGGTCGGGCAACGTGGTGCTGTTTAGTTCTCGGGACAGCATATTGCTACGAATAGTGGTATCCGAGAGCGCTGTATCGGTATTGTGATCGAGCAAAGGCTGATTGGGGTTGCGGTATTGGATGCGTGCAGTTCTGGTATTTGCACCGAAAACCTCGATAGCATGGTCGTGACTGAACACACGGTGTTGTGGTTCGAGTTTCGCTTCTGAAGTTGATCTCATATTTGCGGGATTGGTGTTGGCTGAGTGTTTCCAGGAGGGAAACACGCCATCACATTGCCTCTGGTGGGACGAAAAATTCTACGATAGGATAGGACTGTGAATCCTAGCATGTTTGTTGCACGGTTTGAGTTTCAAATTTGGCACTCGGTGGCATCTGAATTTTGATCAGGTTCTGGTGTACAAGGTTTACAAATATCCATCGATTTTCGGTGAATTTCAACAAATCCAATTTTTCGGTGATTTTCTGAAAATATGGCGTAACTTCCTGGTGATTTTCAGTGACTTTTATGGCAAGACGATTAGGGCTATGGGCTAGCACCGGCTCAACGAGGCCAACCCGACTATGGAGGTGGTGAGGGCGGTAGCAAAGTATATGGATGCCGATCGTGGCAGTGAGTCAGCCGAGGTCAGTCGGTGTGTCCAATCGGCTCTTGGCTGGTCTTGGCTGGGGCCCTTGGTATGGAGGAAAGGTTTGGGATCGAAGGGGAAGGGTGTCGGTGTCACAGCGGTGGAGTGACGTGGTAGGCGGTCGAACAACGCAGGAAGGCACGACGCGATCGAGCAGTGTCGAGGTAGGTCGGTCACCAGCAGAAAGTGAAGCAAAGGCTCAGTGATGGCTGACATTGGAGGTGGGTGTTGTTGATTGTTGACGTTGTGGCTGCTAGAGGAGTCATTGACGGTGAGGATGGAGGTGGCAATCGGGATGAGGAAGGAAGACATCATGAGGGAGAGTTTTATTGGTAATATCATGAATAAAATTTAACTTTACTCTGACTATGGTAAAAAATAATAAGTAGCTCCTAATAAATTTTAAAAAATACAAAAAATTAAAAAAGTAAATAAAATATAATACACTCAAGAAATGAAAATGGTATGTTCTATAACAAATAACTCGCCCAAATTGCTATATAGCGCGTCCTAATGCATTATTCGGCTTAAAAAAAATTTTACAATCAAATGCGTAAAAAAACAATTATAGATTGTCATAGTTTCTAACGTTAACATCATATAGTCGGGTACACTTGACCCTCATCGTTCATAACGCACGTCTAGCCCCAGCTTAGCATGCTGGTCATAAAACTGACTCTACTCAAATTGACAGTTGAATTGGCTGGTTCGATAACATAAAACTTTGACTTGAGTCACGTGTTTTAAAGAGACAAATTGAGGACTTTGTTATTAGACTAATGATTTTTCTTATTGGTTAATATACTTCTAGGTTGTTTGCATGGCAATGAAATTTCGGTTCATTTCATGATGTCTTAGTTAATTCCGAACATTTGTGATCTTATATTTTATTTAATGGCTTGACATAGAATATAAATTTTAACTAAATTTTTATGTCCTGGATTTATTTATGATATTGATAAATTAATAAAAATTTAATTTATGAGACACTTAGTTTATATTGTAACATTTGGCCCGTGGCTCGAAATGAGTGGTTGGTTATAGGTAGTATCAAAGCTAGTTATCCCATGGAACGATGCAAATATATCCTTACCTTCTTGAAACTATAAGAGTTTACAATCTCTAAAGTGAAGGGTTTTATTATAATTGTTAATCATTCTTTTATAGTGCATGGTGAATACTAGTGAACATTTACAAAATGGTATGCGGGGAGAATGTCACTCAATGATTTGTTTTTTTTGAGTATTTTGTCAATTAGAACCAACTACTCTATCAATTAGAATCAATATTGAAGGTCTACCATAGATTACTTTCTAAGGGCACAAAGACTTTAAGGTCATCTAATTGTTTTTTTGTGAATAAAAAATGTCTAAAACTTTAGTGGTGGTGTACAATATGCAAGATATCAATGCATAACACCATTACTATAGTCAATTTGGTAGGCTAGATTATTACCATTACTAAGTAGTAGCCAGAGAAATTTTGTCACTACTGTGTAAAAATATATAGTAAGACACTAGAGAAGAAGGATCATAGATAATACAAAAATTTAGATAATTGTTAAATAATAAGAAAATAAATGTGGAATAAATTGATAGGACACTTTATATCATACATCATACATAACTATCTACCTTTTTATTATCATAAAAATATATTTAAAAGAAAAATGGAAAGATGAAGAAAGAGATGAAGCAATGTTGATAATGTTAATAACAGTGAAGGAATGTTTTGAAGAGTTGATAAAAAATTTCGCTAGTAGGAATTGAGGTAATGACTTCTATATCCAAAGCAAGTTGTAACTCGAATGGATTAGAAGGGAACTTTTATAAGGATATGAGAACCCAAGGTGTAGTGAAGGTGATTGATTTATGAAGGTATATCTTTAGCATATTCAAAAGCTTTTATTGAATTAGAGGACATTCTGGTAGTATGTTAAAGCACAAGCACCCTAATGGGGCGTGACACTTAACTAATTAGAGTACATGAGACGCAATATATATCATGCATGGCGATCCCCTGGAGGTGGAATTAGAAATCAGTTTAGTGTGAAGAAGAACAGGCATCCACGGGCTATTTGTAATTTGATCATTTATGTATTGTTCCCTCCAATTGCTAGTCATAACTGCATGATAGAGGTATTAGGGATGAACCATTTGCTTCCCACTTTTCCGTAGATATAACTCCGCTAACTTTATAAGTCAACAAAACAGCAATAACAAATACAAGCTTATCTTTGCAAATCATGAGACGATCTAACTTGGCACATAAATAAGTAAAACTACTGATAAAACAACTAGCACGTAGCAATCACATCCATATGCTCAAAATTTCTTGTTCTTCATCTTCCATCGAATACCCACGGGATTCTGGGCACAATGATTCTAGATCCATAGAATTACAAATGTCAAAATTCCGACGCTCTCTTCCTTCATCTTAGCTTGAGATCAACAATGTACATGCATTGGTAGAGTTAACTACGTGATCAAAACACGGTAAATTAATTAGCCTGAAAATTCATCTTCACGCGCACCTGCTTGTTCTGTCTTGTATGATAACAGATTTATCCTGCAGAAGGAAATCTATGTATTAGTTTAGAGGAAGTAAATAATAAGAGCAAGAGACTTGATGAAAAGAAATGGGAGAGGCATTAAGGTGATGACAGAAGGATAGAGAGCACAAAGGAGGGAGATGCTGGTATGCTTTGCATATCGTCATCTGTGCTCTCTATCTTCTGTCAGCATCCTTTGAATCACCCTTATTCCACTTCTCCCAGTACAGAAGTACAAGCATGTATATATATAATTATAATTAGATAGAGAGGACAAGGCATAGAAGTGTCAGTAGGAAACTGGGTGATTAAACAACAAGGCCCTCTGCCTCTATTTATAGAGGTTAGTAAAGTGATAAAGAGGAGTGTCGTCATAACCAGATTTTGCTGCGCCGGTAAATGATGTACAGATATATAAGATTAGATATATATTAAAGAATCTCAAACAGTAAGTTCACCTTTAATACGTTTGCAGCTCCATTTGCCTCTAATATATCATATCATTATAGTCAGTGTCAATACCTTTAATACGTTTTGAGCAATGCGTATGTATCTTCGCCAAATTATGCACAACATTGCTTTTAAGTCCTCGGATAAGAGGCGTGCCTAAAAATATTTCATATAACTGAGCCTTCCATGATGAGTTTATAGAAAAACATCGGTTTTGTCTGTGTGGTCAGCAGTCGGTCATGTTTTTGCCCTTTTGAAGCAAGTACACGTCCGTCCTCCCACCAGTCAGCATGCAATATATAACTAAAATGAGCAAAGCTTTTCAAACGCCCTGGCCATAATTTAGAAAACGACAAAATCATATGATTAGCTTACCTAACATTTCATAAGATCGGTGGTCCCTATATAAAATTATAAATGAGTAGGGATAGGTTGAAACAACTTTTTATCGATTTGAATCTAACCTGTTTATCTCATATCCGAAATCATTTAAGATCGTTTGGATTTTTTAAATATATAATATACTTAAAAATATTCAAATTAGATATGGATTTGGGGTAATCTAATCTATATAAGTTTTGTAACACCCCAATTTCGGTTTACTTAAGAACCGGATCAGAAATGTTACGATCGAGTCGAGACATGTTTAATATCATTAGTCAATGAGACTCGATCCATTAAATAGATCGAAATAACCCTCTTGGTGTCATGAGAATGGAAGACATTGTTAAATAAACATCAAAATACATCAAATATAAATAAATGCAGTAAATACTGTGTTGAGCTCAAGTGTGTGTAGCGTTTATCTGTCCTTCCACCAAAGTCGACTCAAGATTTGCAGACCTACATATATTATATGAAAAATGTCAGTAACGAATGTTACTGGTCCGAAATATAACTAA
>JAVDBV010085752.1:0-13656 GCA_032619315.1 Piper longum | reverse complement strand
TAATTCGTATTGAGTTCCATTGTGAGTGGTGATCAGTGGGGCGAGGCTGTGGGGGCTGTCCACATGCCGAGCAAGTCTTGCAGTGTTAGTAGAGTACTTGTAATAATCTTGTGTTGGTGATATAATATAAGGTTGGGAAGTGGTTTCCCGTATATCTGTTTTGTTTGCTTGTTGGTTGCCGTTTGTAGTCCAAGAATTTTTGTTTCTAGGTCATGGACGAAATTTGCAAGGGATCAGTTGTGGGAACTGATTACCGAGACGAGCAAGGGACAGACAGCACGACTCCGAGTACGTATACCGGTATTTGGAGCGGTTGGGCAGCGTGGTGCTGTTTGGTTCTCGGGACAGCATATCGCTACGAATAGCGGTGATTGCAGTTGTGGTATCGGGTGCGCGTGCAGTTCCGGTATTTGCACCGGAAACCTCGATAGCGTAGTTGTGACCGAACACACAATGTTGTGGTTCGAATTTAGCTTCCGGAGTTGATCTCATATTGCGGGATTGGTGTTGACTGAGTATTTCCAGGAGGCAAATACGCCATCACAGTGCCTTTAGTGGGACGAAAAATTCTACCATAGGATAGGACTTTGACACCAGGCCACCTATTTAAATTTTATATAGAGGGTAACTTTTTTGACATAGACAAAATATACTCACCGGTTAATGATCCTTGTAATTTAACAACTAATATTAAATTGGCTTACATAGAAATATCAACTAATGCTAATACTAATTATTTTTTAATATTAATGCATGTCCTAATTATTCGTCCAAGCGAGTTTGAATTTTACCAGCTAGACTCAAACTATGCTCATCAAAACTTAATTTATCACCAAGTGTAACAAATCAACGACAAATTACTGTACAAATCTACTCCTAATAGTTAAGATGAGAAAAAGAGAAACTACCCACAACCAAAAAATGAGATGGCATGAAATATTTCATACCCAAATCATGAATTGAACCGTGGAAAGCATGTATACAATTTGTTAAAAGTTTTCAATTATCATCTGCAGTCGTTAAAATGGGAGAAGAGATGCCCAGAGAAGATCCAAATGTAGCAGTGGTAGTGTCACCGGAGAGATTAGTTTTGAGCTTGTTCAGATCATCGGCGGCGTCAAGCATGGTAGGTCTGGCTGAAGGGGCATCCTGGGTGCAAAGCAATCCCAACTCAATGAGCTCAACAATGGCCACTTCCCACTTTTTCTTCACCTCTCGGCTTTGGCTAATGGACTCGGAGAGAAGAGAAGGGTCGATCACCTTCTCCAACCGGCCGTGGTAGTGTGACTTCACCCATTGTTTCAAGCTCAACCCCCCATTGAACATGTCGTCGGTTGGTCTCTTTCTGGTCACCATCTCTAGCACAAGAATGCCGAAGCTGTATACGTCGCCCTTCGTCGACGCCTCTCTTCCCATCCCATACTCTGATGATGCATTCACAAATACCAACATACATTTTAACTTATCAGTGTGGATGAGGATGAATAATCATCTACAATTTTGTTTTTCCCAGGCATCTACAAATTGTAGTATGAAGAAGATTTCACAAGTACCTGGAGCAATGTACCCAATGGAGCCACAGAGCAGATTTGCAGTGGAGCTAGAGGAGGTGTAAGCAGTAATGGCATTGACACCGTTCCCATTCTCCATCTTCTTCACAAGCCTAGCAATCCCAAAGTCCGAAACCAGAGCAGTCATGTCGTCGTTGAGGAGAATGTTGCTAGGCTTGAGGTCACAATGGATCACCTGCACAGGTGAGTGATGATGCAAGTATGCCATGCCCTCTGCGACGTCGCTACAAACATTAACTCTCAGTACCAAGCTCAACATTGAACCAGTATATGCGGACCTTGCTCCGTGGAGGTGGCTCTCTAGGCTCCCATTAGCCATGAAAGGGAGCACAAGAGCTTTGAAGTCTGGCAAGCTGCAGGCCGTCACGATTCTCATCAGATTCCGGTGTCGGATTCGTTTCAGAACTTGGCATTCTCTGTTGAAGCTCTTGCATGGGTTGACAGCCTGCATTTGAAGCACCTTCACTGCTACAACTGTGTTGTCTCTCAACACCCCCTTGTAGACATGGCCGAAGCTGCCCGATCCAATGAGAAGCCTCTCGTGAAACCCACCCGTGGCTTCCATTAGCTCATCGTAGGTGATCCTCGGGTGGCTCGAACGCAGAGCTTCAGACGACCTTCTAATGGCACTGGTACCTTTTGAGCTTGTTTTCAGAGAGGCTTTCACACTTCTGAAGCTGACCACGCAAAGGATTGTGAACAAGAACGCCGACCCAGAAACGATGGTGACAAGAACGAGCAAGAACTTCCTGGAATAGAGCTGCTTGTAGGCTTTCTTTTTGGGTTGGCAAGGCGGGAGGGCTTGGAGAGAGCCGCAGAGGAAGGAGTTGTTGAGGAAGGAGTCGATGGTAAGTGAAGCAAAGAGGCCATCTCTTGGTACCAATCCGGTGAGGTTGTTGAAGGAGAGGTTGAGGCTATTGAGATTGTTGCAGTTTTGGAGGGAAGTTGGGATTCCACCGGTGAGTTTGTTCTGTGATAGGTCCAAGGATTGGATGCTAAGAAGCTCCCCTAACAAAGATGGGATTGAACCTTGCAATTGGTTGTGGGAGAGATTTATCAGCTCTGCTTCTTCACAGCTAGCTAAATTTGCTGGAATCTCACCGCTCAAATTGTTGAACGATAGATCAATTGCTCGAACCTTGTTCATCTTGCTCAACTCTGCTGGGAGGTTTCCTGTGAGCAAATTGTTGGAAGCGTTGAAGTACTTGGTCATATCCCCCAAGGCTGCTACTTCTCCTGGTATGGAACCAGACAAGCTGTTGTAGGCCAGGTCCAGAATCTCCAATCTCTTACAATTGCCCAAGCTTGCTGGGATTGCTCCAGATAGCTGGTTTTTGCTCAACCTAAGCTCCCTCAACTGGGTGAGATTTGATAGGGAGGATGGGATTGGTCCGCTCAGATTGTTTTTTGACAAATCCAAAAGACCCAGGCGAGGCAAACTACCCAGAGCCTCTGGAATTGCACCATGCAGAGAATTGTTGGATAAGCAGAGCCTTTCCAGGAATGGTAGAAGAGACAACTCGGCCGGGATGGTTCCATTCAAGAGGTTGCTAGACACGTTCAGAAGTGTGAGGTTGGAGAGACCGGTGATGTTAGGTGGGATTGTTCCATGTATGAGATTGTCATCGAGTTGGAGCTGAGAGAGATTGATCCGAAGCAGACCAATCACGTCCGGTATCTTCCCTCCTATGCCATTTCCGGCGAGCTCAAGCTCTCTCAAGTGCGTCAGATTGGACAGCGACTCGAAGAAGGGCGACAAGTTGGTGTTCTCATCGTCGCTAGTGAAGCCATTGTAGGAGAGGTGCAAGGTCTGCAAGGTGGTCACATACTTGAAAACATGGTACGGCACCCGGCCATTGAGGTAGTTGAACTCGAGATCAAGATCGACGAGGTTAGTACAGTTGGAGATGGAGGTGGGAATACTCCCCGTCAACTGGTTGTTGTACAAGAAAAGCTCCTCCAACGATGGCAACCGGTTCCCAATCGAGGAAGGAATGAAACCCACGAAGGAATTGTTGGAAAGATCGATGTACAACAGCTTGGTGCAATTGTACAAGAGCGGCAATGGAAGCCGGCCACGGAGCTGGTTCTTGCTCAAGCTTATATACATCAGATTGGAGAGAAAACCAAAGCTATGGGGAACAGGCCCTTCTAGCCGGTTCTGGCTGAAGGTAAGCGCCTTTAGCATGGTAAGCGAGCCAAGCTCGGGAGGAATGGTTCCATGGATTGAGTTATCGGAGAGATCAAGGTATTGGAGGTGGGAAAGGTTGGACAAGAAAGGGGAGATGATCCCACCAAGATTATGCCCATAGAGAGAAAGGTTTGTGACTCTTGTGCTGTTCATACACTCCACCCCCTTCCAATCGCAGACATGGATGCTCCGTTGCCAATTCTCGAAAACGTTTTTTGGGTCGTCGGCAATGCCGCTTCTGAAAGCTAGTAGAGCTTCTTGGTCTGCTTTGGACGGGTCTGGGCTGTATGGGTTGGCGCCATGAATGGGGAGGAAGAGGAGGAAGGTCGGGAAGACGAGGAGGATGCGTTCAGAAATGGCAACCATTTGAGGATTTCTGATCATCAATGGGGATGGTGTTACTGTGATTAATGGGGCAGAGAACACAACGAGCACCAAAGTAGCTCATCACCTGAGAGCATTGGGTTAGCTTGGAGAGTTGTCATGAGGTCGGAGAAGGAAGTGATGATGCCCAAGACTTCGACAGGCAGGCCTAATCATCTGTTGACAATCGATCAATTGAGAAGATGATTAACACAAAAAAGATTGAAAATTGAATTCGTAAATTTTATTTTTAGTGCAAGTCATGTTTACACGTGTAAATGTAAATATGTGGTCATAAATCTACTCTTACAGGAGAATTCAATACTAACTTTTTAATAAGTTGGAAGTTTAAACAATCAAAATAATTTTAAAATAATAAATCAAATTACTACATTTTATTTTTAATTCAATTAAGATATATTCTATAGTGAGGGTTAGTGAGAATTTATATTTAATATATTAAATTATTGCAATATATTTTCTTATTTAATAAAAAATGATTAATCTAATTAAAATATCTAATATATTAAATTATTATAGTTCATTTTATTATTTAACAAAAAATTATCAATAAAATTAAAATTTATCTACCGGCCAACAATAGTAGATCCTGGTCACTCTTGACAATGTCCACGTGTTGCTTCCGACCACCACGGTCAGCTTGGCCCCGACTAATTTTCTTATAAAAAAAATTATCTTCGAATTTAACCCTAACTTCAGCCAGGCTGGGCCACTCAAGACATTTCAAAAAAATTTCATCACAAATGATTCTCCCGCCAGTAGGTAATTTTGATAATTTTACTCCTTTTTCTTGTAAAAAAAGCTATAATAATGGGACAAACCCCCGACTATTTATTTTTCAGTCATGTCCAACACTAGTAACAGAATAATCTTTTTACCAACGAGAGCAGCAGCATGGTCTGAACTTTTTCTTGGGCATTTGATCAGGCCAAACAGTGGGGTCTTGGGAGCAATTATCATGCTGTGTGCCAAATGCAAAGTAGCTTTGTTGAACCTGGAGCACCAATGGAAGGGGGTGGAAGCCCAGACACCAACTTTCCCAACTCTGAAATAGATCCCACTACAATTTTGATTTTTGAGGTGTGAAAAGACCAGACATTGTGATGTGGTATGAGATAAGGCCTCCATGTTGTGTCACCAATAAGCTTTTCTTCCTTGCCAACGCATACATTCTCTCCATCTTTTACAAATGGAAACAACCTGATACATCGACATCTCAATGCAGCACTTCTTGGTGGCAACTCGAAGTCAGCATATTTGCTGCACATTTAGATGCATGTACAAGATAGATGATCAAGGAAATATCTTGTGAAACCAATTTTTAAGGTAATTATAATAGACAATTCTGATCCATGCAACAACATATATATGATTTATAATCCCTCCTAACTGATTTTTTGTTTGTCTAATGATTAGAAGTGGGCCTTATCATCTGCTAGCTAGCTCTGGGTATTTGGTTAGCTCATGGAGGAATCCCATGCAAAAGTTGCTAATTATGACCATAATCTCATGAAATAGTTGATTAGTCTATTAAACAATGAGGTAAGGGCGACTCTGCGAGGCTTCTTAATTTGTTTATTATGATTTGGAGAAGCACTTTTTGTGTGTATCAATGTCATGGGTATTGTTTGGAGGAATGCAAAGTGACTTGAAAGTTCATATCTGGGTAATGTAGGAGGCTGATGGATAAGAACCATAAGGGATGGCCATGGATGGAGCTTGACCCACATAGCACTCACAAGTTAGGCCACACTCAAAACAGTTGAAATCCGGAGTGTTGAGAGTTAAGACAAATGGGTTTGGGGAGCTTGAGTATTGACGTGTGAGAGTGACCTGCACAAAACCCAAAATTCTTTTTTGTGGAGACACCTGGCAGCGATGCCCTCGGGGACGCCGTGGGTCCCCACCATTGATCATCCCGATCGTCAACAGTAAGGACCCACGACATCTTCATCGGTGTCTCTTCCCAGGAACGAACATTTTTTATAAAAGGTTTTCCACGAACAAGAAATTTGTTTACTACATCTCTTTCGCCTCAGCTTTGATTTACCATTTTTCTTGTTAGCAAATGTCAACTAGCAGCATGTGGCCAATGTTAGGCCCGGATAATTTGGTGGGGAGAAGATGGATAAAACATTGATTCAAAATGATTGATAAAAAATAAAACCTTACCAAATAAGAAGGAGATGATCAAAGGGTTTTTCCTTTTATCTTTTTTTTTTCACTTTCTTATTACTCTCCAAAAATTGGCTCTCAGTCATAAGATATAGAAAATGTAGGCATAATACATAAGTATCCTTAAGTTCATAATTATTGCATTATATGTCATAAGCTTAATAAATTACAAATTGCATAACTTTCTAAAAAAATTAAACTTGTCTTTAGTGAAAGCTTTTGTAAACACATCAGCCATTTGCTCCTCACTATTGATGACCTTTAACTTAATTTCTCGTTCTTCAACAAAATCTTTAATAAAATGATGCCTTAACTCAATATGTTTTAACCTAACATGAAAAATAGGATTTTTGCTCATAAAAATAGTGGGCATGTTATTACAAAACTTTGCAAATGCTTCATCTTGTTCACGCAAAATATCTTTGAGAATTCTCCTTAGCCAATGGCTTTGCATGCTGCACTTATGATGGAAATATGTTCGGCTTCTCATGAAGACAATGTATCTGTATTTTGCTTCTTAGAAGACTATGATATAACCTTGCTTCCTAAGCTAAAAACATATCCCAATGTATTCTTCCTATCATCTTAGCAACTGGCCCAATCACTATCTGAATATCTAATCAACTTAGCCTCATTCTCAACTTCATATTTCACATCAAAATTTTTTAATATATTTACATATCTCAAAATTCTCATAACGGCCATCAATTGAATTTTGCTAAGCTTGTTCATGTACCTTGAAATTATAATGCACAAAATTTGGTCTAGTGTTTATAAGATAAATCAAAGATCCAACCAAACTTCTATACATTTGTTCATTAGTAAATTCATCACTATCATCTCTTTTTAATTTCTTATTCATTGTCATTGGTGTAGACATAGGCTTGTAATTGGACATGCTAAATCTTTTTAACAAATCATCCATATTTTTTTCTTGAGAAATAAATATCTTGCCTTCATTTTGTTTCACTTGAATGCCAAGAAAATATCTCATGTCCCAAATCACTCATCCCATATTCATTCACCATGGTATTTTTAAAATCAATCAACATCTTATCACACTTGCTAATATATATTAAATTATTAACACATAAGTAAAACATGAGAAAGTTGTCACCTTCTTTCTTCACATAAAGTGAGGGCTCACTTGAACTTATATGGAATCCATTCATCTTCAAGTAATTATCAATCTTGCTATTCAATGATCTAGGTGCTTGTTCTAAGCCATATAGATCTTTCTTCAATTTGTATACCTTCTCTTTTTGCCCTTCAATCATATATCCTTGAGGTTGCTTTATATACACTTTTTTTTCCAACTCACCATTCAAAAAAACTGATTTCATATCAAGTTTATACATTTGTAGTCTCAATTGACTTGCGTTTGCTAACATTATTCTTATTGTTTCCACCCTTACAATTGGTGCAAATGACTCATTGAAGTTAATCCCATGTTATCGGGAGTATCTTTTTACAATCAATCTTGCCTTGTGCTTTTGAATTGAACCATTTTCATTAAACTTTATCTTGTATACTCATTTCAAACCAATCACATCTTTATCTTTTGATTTTCAATAAGCTGCCATGTTTTATTTTTATCAATCATCTTCATTTCTTCATCCAGAGTGCCCATTCCTTGTGTTTTATAGCTTCATCAAAGTATTAAGGTTCAAATGCAAGAAAAACAACATTAGATTCCATGATTTCTTGTAAAGAATGCACATTTGTCGGAGGAGAATTTGTATCAATGTCATTCAGCCTTACTTGTCACTCTCTTTGTTGTGTATTAATAGATGGTAGTGACTAAGATGAACTTGATATATCTCTATGTTCTTCAACAACTTCATTGATAGGTAGTGTTTCACCTTTTTCTTCTTTTTTTACTTCCACATATGGTGTCTTCAAATGAGTTTCACTGTCACAAACTTTCTATGTCTCATTCTCATCAAAGATTATATCTCTTGAAATTACCAACTTATTGGTTTTGAGATTTAATGGCCTATAGCCTTTATATTCTTCAAAATATCCAATAAAAAGATATTTTTCACATTTTTCATTAAATTTTCTTTTCTTTTGGGATGGAATATGAGCATATGTAGTGTATTCAATAATTTTCAAAGTATTCGCTTTGGGTTTTCTCTTATGTCAAGCTTCAAATGAAGTCTTATTTTCGATCGCCTTGGTAGGACACCTATTGAGAATGTAGACTGCAGTATTTACCGCCTTTGCCCAAAATTTATACGAGAGGATCTTGTGTGCCAACATGCATCCAGCCATTTCAACAACTATTCTATTCCTCATTTCTACTACACCATTTTGTTAAGGTGTGTAACTCATAGTCAACTCCCTTCTTATACCGTTGTACTTGCAAAAGTTCCAAGCCTCCTTTGAATTGAACTCTCCATCTCTGTCGGTCCTCAAAGCTTTCAAGTAAAGTTTACTTTATTTTTCAACCATTGCTTTAAATTCAAAAAACTTGGAAAATGCTTGTGATTTTTCATGCTAGAAGTAAACCCATATTATTATTTTAAAACCATCAACAAATAGAAAAAAATACCCTGCACCTCTAATTGTTGGAGTATTTGTTGGATTACATAAGCCGGCATGCACTAACTCAAGTGGGGCTCTTGTCCTCCATGATGACTCCAAAAATAACAACCTGTGTTGTTTTCCATACACACAACCTTCACAAAGCTTGTGGTTTTGATTAATTTGTACTAAGCCAAGTACATGTTTTTTATATTTCAAGAAGGCAAGACTTTTAAAATTCAAGTGATCATACTTTAAGTGCCAAAGAAGAGATATATCATCACAAGTAGTCTTCAACCTATAATTCTCACAAGAAGACATTTTCAATTGAAAAACTTTACTACTATTTATCTCCACATTGGTAACTACTTGATTGTTGACTTTTGTTAATAATTTCACACTCTTTGTTATCAAAAGTCACCTTGTATCCTTTTTGAAGCAATTATCCAACATTTAACAAATTTGTAGTCAAATCGGGTACATAATACACATCATGAATAAATTTGGTAGTTTCTTGCTTGCTTTGTACCGAAATCACACATTTGCCAACAATTTCTCTTGCTTTGCTATCTCCAACCTTCACACTAGAGGAGAAATTATTATCAAATTTCACAAAGTTCTTTTTATTTCTGGTCATGTGATTGCTACATCTACTATCTATATACCAAACATCAATATGTTCCTCTTGAGTAAACATGTAAGAATAAAATACATCACTTCCTTTGTCATTTTTCTCAATATAGTGAGTTTTCTTTTTGTCCTTTTCAACATAACCTTGATATTTTGGCTTGTACCTACAATCTTTTGGATCATATGTATGGTGTGGATATCTCTCACAACTATAATAGTAATCCTTGGCAATATAATTGGTCCTCTTGCAAATATATTATTCTCTTCTCCTATTTTGATTTTGGCCTCTTCCATAGCCTTGTCCTCTACCATCATTATAATTTTCTCTTCTACCTTTATAATTTTCTACATCACCATTATCACCATTGTAATTACCTCGCTTTTATCCTCTACTTCTTCCATCATGAAACTTATTTGAAGACTCACCTTTCTTGTATGTCTTTGTATTTCTCGTATTCACCTTTGATTGAAAAGCTAATTCTAGACTTGTAGTAGGCATTACCCTATTCATTCTTTGTTCATGTACCTCAAGAGAGCTCATTAATTCACCAATAGATAATTTTGATAAATCTTTAGACTCCTCAATAATTGTAACATGTTTAAATTTGGATGACATGCTTCTCAACACTTTTTCCTACAACTCTCTTATCCGTAATATCATCACCATATTCTTTAACTTTATTCACAATAGCAATAATTCTTAAAGACAAATATTTCACATTTTCACCTTCCTTCATACTTATATTATCAAAATCAGCCATAAATTTTGAAGTTTTGTCAAAATTACCTTATTGTTGCCTTTGAATTCATTCCTTAAAATTTCCCAAGTATCCATGAATTTTGTTGCTCTCATAATCCTTGGAAAAATAGTTTTACTTATCCCTTGTTGAATGAAGAAGAGGGCTTTTGCATCTCTTTTATTGTTCTCCTTATACTTTTTCTTCTTGTCTTTACTCCAAGTGACTCGAACTTCATTACTTTGAGGCTATTTATACCCATTTTCTACCATCTTCTACAAATCTTGTAGCATAAATTGTGTCTTAGCCTGATATGGTCGAGGGTGCTACTGTCTCTAGTCATTGTCTCAGCAAGGTCGAGTAGCCATGCCTTAGCCTCACCTACGATTTATACCATGTCACCGAAGGTGGCAAATGTTATGTCAATTAATGTCACACTAATGTCATAGTGTAGAGCTTCATAAAAGCACTCAATCTTTCCCTCTCTAGTGCTCTGAATCTAGCCTCATATTGCACTACGGTCATGGGTCCCAGCCTAAGTATCTTGAACTCCCTTTTTTCCTTTTTTTGACATCAAGGTGAAAGTAATTTTCATCAAAATCAGCCTTGAATTCATCACAAGTGACATCATGAGGTTGTTTATTGGCAAAGGTAGAGCCCATAACATAATACCAGCATATTCTGACCTCATCCTGAAAGGCCCCTGTGATAATTCATACACAGTGCTCCATCGGGCATGCCATATTCCCACTCCAATAGCCGATGAGATTCATAGGAAAGCTTTCTTTGCATCTAACTTGACAAAGAATGGGTGCCCTCCATTTTTCACAAAGCGCTTGTAAAGCTTGAAATTCATCGCATTTGATAATCTGTTTGATCCTTCCCCTAGCTCGAATTGAGGAATTTTTGGTACCGTCTCTGTCGTGGCACTCCCAACTCCGGCGGTGCTACTACTATCTGTTGTCTAACCATTGCTGGCTCCTATTCCAACCTAAAGAGGAGCAATCAGAGGAGCTATTGTAGGAATAGTCCCCTAATGCAGAGGTGGAGGAGGAGGCGGGAGAGGGCCTATGGGGAAAGCGGGCTCCTTTCGTACTTTGTCATCCACTGCTGGCTTGTTTTCTTCCCGAGCTATGGAAAGAGCTATCTGTGGGAGTTATGTCCTGAACTTTTTCTGATTTTCTTACATCTGTATCTGTACCTCTGCCAGTTGGGCGATGGCTGTGTGTCACCCCAAATCGGGTCCACTCTCACACCAATTTAGAAATGTTATTGGGGACCGAACCATTCTTAACTTAATTAAATTGGTCAACCCAACCTAACGGAAGGGATCTACTCTCCGCTCTCTGCGTGTTAAGACAAAACAACAAGCACACAATGTATGCATGGGATGCTCAACACCTAACATGGTCCTATATGTATGATGTGGCAATCGAATCACATTTCAAAATAATTCAAACACAAATTGAAATCCAAAACAATGGTTATAAAATCAAAACGGACAGAGTTTCCCCTAAATGTATAATAAAGGGTCACCCTGTCAACAATATAAATATATAATTGTTTTTATTAAAATTCCATAAACACCAAATTGTCACACATATCACCTACATTGACCAAAACATTTTCTTTGAGTTGGGTCTCCACCCAGTAACTGGTCCTATTTAGTTTTAATCACAACTTTCAAAAGAGCACCATATTTCATATAACATTATATCCATTACTGCCAAAAAATAAATCACATCATGATAAAGTTTCATGCCAACTACATATCATCCAACATCACATTCTTTTCATCCTCAGCAGGTACATGTGTACAAAGTGTCATTGCTGCTACTTACATGTATAATAAGAAAATGTAAGTAACTAGTGTTAATAGGCCAAAAATAAATGCATATCAAACTGGCACATAAGAACTAACTCTTATATTAAAATAAAACATTTATAGCTTCACAAGAATATTCATAAGAGTAACTATTAAGGAACCATCAAGCTATAGCTTTGATAGCATCCTATGCTAACTGGTCGATGCCTCTCTCGATATTTTTTGAACTATCACACACTCGGAAAAATTAGTATACTAAAGCTCTCTACATCCTCCATATAGCACCTGGCCCTGAGCATAGAAGCCGAGTATTCTCTAGCATTCGCCTTTAGTCCCTTTAAATCCACACGTCTAGACATGTGCTACATTGCATTCCCTGTAAACCTCCACACTTATCCGGGTTTGTGGAAGCTCAAAATATGGAGTTGTCAGGATCCCTTAGGAATGGAACGGTCTGCTCACCTATCCAAAGCCCCTTGTGACTCACACATGTGCCCTTTCACAATATCTGCGAGTCAATTTCCCATTCTCTCATCTCACTAAAAAATCATATTGTATGGCTAGGTAAGGATTTTCATAATAAGCCCAGAGACAACTTGATCTGGATCTGAGTTTTTAAACAAGCTCGAGGGATCTCATCCTCAAGAGTTTTTAATCAGGAAATCATTTGGTTGAAAGACCCGTGTGAAGTGGAATTCGATAAATCTACCACTCAACACTTTTTGTATCAATCAAATCAAAACATGATGGAGTAGATCATAAAATCAGGGAACGAGTCCTAAAAAAACCTGGTAGAAGCTCCAAGTGAGCTCACGCACCTAGGCGGCGAACTCATACTCCGAAACTACACAATCAAGTTAAATGCTAACGCTAGTATGATGCATTGTCATATCATAACATGCAATACACATCAAATCACTATCCAAGAGGACATCTATCTTCACAAAACAAACACAACACTAGTACTGCATATGTTGATTACAATGTTTAACATAACCGGCCCCAAATCATATTTTACCATGTAATATTTAGATAACTATTCCACTTGCTGTATTTCCCGACAATCAAACTTCACCATCTAAATCCAGATAGCAATACCAATTTGCATTCAATTTATATAACAAATTTATCAGATAATTCCTAACTCAGATAGACCACTCACATCCATTCTCATCGCATTTCATCAATACAAATTATCAATAATTACACACTCATCAAATCATGATAACTAATTCATACACTATTATGCAATTAAATTAGCAATTCTAATCACATTCCAATTCTCACACAGGTCATGATAATTAACAATATATGATGTAATTAAATCTAAATGGGCTATACCAAGCGTCGTTGACGAAGGTGGTGACAACGGAGACGACGATTGACAGTCGATTAGAGTTCGGCAAGGTGGTTCTAGGGTTTGAACCAACATAGGAGGTGCACGAGGGCCGGCAAGGGACGACAGTTGTTGTTTGGTGACGATCCAAAGATGGCTGGCGGTCGTGCTCTATTGCCTGTAGCCTACCCAACAAGGGGGAAAGGGTGTAAGATTTCTTGTCCTTGAGTGGGGCCTTAGGTTGGACGGAAATTGATGGCGACAAGGGAGAGTTGATGGCA
>JAVDBV010085751.1:0-25220 GCA_032619315.1 Piper longum | reverse complement strand
AGCATGCATCATATAGGGATGTTAGTATTTTACTTAGCAGTGGGTTCCGTGTAGGCTTCGGAGTCTAAGCTCGCCGTAGATGTGCAGATACGCTTGGAGCTTGGACCACAGGTCCGTAGGACTCTCTATTTCTCTGCTTGACTCCTTGAGTGTAAGGTTTAATCGTGTTTTATACGTAGGACGACATCGGCGAAGTTTTATCGGATCCCTCCGATGTCGGGTCATTTAGCCGCGTTTTGTACGCAAGTTTAATAAAACTACAAGGATGAGATCCCTTGTTCGTTTTCGAAATTTAGCTCCAGAAATTTATTATACAAGCTTCATCCCTAAGCCTATTATGTAAGTACGCGCAATTTTACGGATTTCACGAATAAGAGAATGAGTGGTACGGAGATATGTATGGACCGTGCTAGTACTCCTTCAAACCATGAGGTAGTGCGGGTGTATGATGGTACTGCGTAATGCAGCGCATTTCCGGAATATGTGGTACTAATTTAGTTGTTCCTTTTGCCATTTGAGTACAGTGGCGGGTGATATGGAAGGTGTGAGGGCGTAAGCGCTGTATGTATGTATGATTATGTTTATGAGCCGTGCATGCGAGCCGGCATCTATTTAAGTATGTTTGTTTACTGCCCTGTGTGAGGCATTCTTGAAGTTTCATATGTTTTCGTGGGTAATGGAATACCCATTTGCCAGATTGTATTAGTTATATTTCGGACCAGTAACATTCGTTACTCACGTTTTTCATATAATATATGTAGGTCTGCAAATCTTGAGTCGACTCTGGTGGAAGGACAGATAAACGCTACACACACTTGAGCTCAACGCAGTATTTACTTTCTTACATTTATTTATATTTGTTGTGTTTTTATAAATAATTGAAAATGTCTTCCATTCTCATGACACCAAGAGGGTTACTTCGATCTATTTTATGGATCGAGTCTCACTGACTAATAATATTAAACATGTCTCGACTCGATCGTAACATTTCTTATTCGGTTCTTTACTGAACCGAAATCGGGGTGTTACATATGTTTTCGTGGGTAATGGAATACCCATTGCCAGATTGTATTAGTTATTTTTTGGACCAGTAACATTCGTTACTGACGGTTTTCTTATAATATATGTAGGTGTCACAAATCCTGTATCGACCTCGGCGAAAGGACATATCAATGCTACACACACTTGAGCTCCACCTAAGATTTTCTTTCTTGCATTTATTTATATTTGAGGTATTTTGATGTTTATTTGACAATGTCTTCCATTCTCATGACACAAAGAGGGTTACTTCGATCTATTTTATGGATCGAGTCTCACTGACTAATAATATTAAACATGTCTCGACTCGATCGTAACATTTCTGATTCGGTTCTTAAGTGAACCGAAATTGGGGTGCTACAAGGCTTTTGTTTTGAGCCAAGTGTGTGGAGTTGTCCTTAGCCAAGTCAACAGGTATTTCTTTGGTTTCTTTTATTATGATTTAAGACGGTGTGGTTTGTGAGACCTGTGTGGCACATGCTTAGGTGCTTGCGATTATAAAGGATTCATGGGATGGATATAACGAGATCATGGTTTAGTAGACACCAACAAGGATCTTATTGGAATGTCATGACAAGCTATGACACATGTCTTGCTATTACCATTCGAGTGATTTGGACGACGTAAGAGTGTCCACATGCTTAGTTAGCTGAAGTTGTGTTCGATGGTGACCAAGAATACCTAGAACTTTGGCAACCACACTGGAGCACTTGCCGATCTTTTCGCATGTCACCACATTATTCTTTCCTTAGAACATGGTGTACATTGCAAGACAGACTTATAAGAGATAACATAATTATGATGCGTGGAGTATAGAGATACTAAAGTAGTTACGTGACAAATGAACATGGATCATTGAATGTCTTAAATAGATCCATTAGGCATAGTCTGAGGTCTATGTCTTAAATAACTCCACTTTTGAATTCCTCAAACCGGGAGAAGTGGAGAGGTTTATGGGTACTGCTATGCAGCACATGTCTATACTTATGATTTCAAAGGGTATTGAAGGTACATGTCTGAGAGTACTTGATCTCTGTACTCATGGCCATAAGTGATACGGAGGATGTTGAGTGTTAAATGGAAAGAAAATGATTTTCTCGCATAAGGGATGGTTTAAAGTGTCGAGTGAATGAGGATGAGATAGAAATGGGATGCTATCATCCAAGGTTGACAACTCCTATTTATTGCCCTTATGAGAGGTCTATAAGGAAGAGTAATGTGGTTTTCATTCAATATAAGGGTCAGCACTCTTGTATTAGTTTGTTATTAGTCATTTCTTGATATGTAACACTTGTTACTAACATATTTTATTAAATATGTAGGTGAGAACTGTAAGGAATGAGCGTCGTTGGGATTGCAGAGGAGCAACACTAAAATCGCATACACATGTACCTGCCGTGTGTAATCGGTGATGATTATGTGTGTTGAACAGTATGAATGTTGAAATTTGAATGATATTAAGTGAACTGTTATAAATATTTTACATGTGAATGAAAATTGAGAATGGAAAATGAACAGGTGAGTAATAGAGTTTAGACTCGGCTCATATAATGAGGAAAGTATGGATAAGTGGAAATATGACCAAAATGGTGTGTCTAGACTGCTCATTGTTATAAATATATACCGCTTGTTGTTAACAAGGTATTTTACTTTTAGGAGAGATTTTTTTCGTGTTGCTTTAAAAATAGATATTTCTTTTAAACTTTTCGTTTATTTGATTTTTTTCTATACTTGTTTATATATCATAACATGCATGTTGGACAACATTAGAACCCATGCATCACATCCATGTTTTACATGTTGCATCACCATCTTGGGTCATGAGGGTAGATCCTGGTCAACTTAACTAAATTAAGTAAATTAGCTAACGGTTCAGTCCCTGGTAACATTTCTAGGTTGGTTCACAGGTGAACTGAAACGGGGTGTTACAGTCATGGTATCAGGGCTAACTCTTCGTTGATTAAGATGGTAGATGCATTACAGGTTACATATGTGCCAAAGGTGCTTACAGCTGTGCCGACATGTATTTTTTTGTCTTACTATTTTTGGTTTACAATTTTTTTTACCAAAAACAAGGTGATCGGATTAGAGCAAGGAGTACTAGCAGATGGTGAAATAGACTCTTTGGATGCAAATCAGGGCCGCATCCCATCTATTCCCCAGACAGGACACTCCCAGCGATGGTCACAGTGACATAGCCTCTAGTCAACTGAGGACCACTGTGCCAGCAGAAGATACCAATGTGCTAGCTTCAACTAGTCGACATAATGAGAGCCGTCACCGAGACAGTTGTCGTGACAATCACCGTAGAGAAAGTAGTCGACAAGAGAGGGATACATCGATTGTAAGATTAGCCCGTGTTCAGATACAAATGCAACAAAACCAAGAGGAATTTAGGATAGACCTCAGGCAGATAGACCTTTCGGTAGCCAGAGCTGAGAAGAGACTAGCAATGAAGAGGCACAAGGAGAGCCAATAGTTCACATTGGTCCTCCGCTGCCACCTCCGCCACCGTTGCAATAAAGAGCTAGTTGTCATATTTAGATGTACTTACAAATTGGGTCAATACGTGTGTCTGTGTGTAAGTCTAGGTCACTCATTGCCCTAATAAACTGAATACAATTACTTCATATCCTCAGCAATTATCGAAAACGTCACAAACTTGCATATATAAAAGCGTGTAAAAAATTAATCATTAATCATGAGAATAATTAAGGGTGTACATAAAATGATTTATTCTTGAGATTCATGGGTCTAACTAAGAGGTAATACTAAGGTTATCAGGGACAATTGTAGATGATGAAATTTTGACACAATTCATTAAAAAAACGTATTGATTAATAATGATTAAGGTTACTCAAGTTCAACGACTAGGTGGAATGAGTATGGAACTCAACTTGACCTCATAAAACAAAATTCAAGAATTTTGTTAGGAAATCAATTTTTATTCTAATCATGAAGAAGACAAATGGGTTTATATAATAAATTACATCTATTAACTAAAAAGAACACCAAATCACACAATTGTGAATCACCAAGATAGATCAAACTTAATATTTTTTTTAAAAACAAAATTAATAAACCGAAAGAGAGCGACAAGTGCATTTTCTTTGGCTTTAGAAGTTCCAAGTTTTAATCCAATTGCTTCAATCAAAACTACATCTGACTTCAGAAGATTAGTCAACAATCCTGCCAGCACAACAGCATCAGAGTCATCTTCGAGAAAGTTTATAAAGGCATGTAGTCTCCTGGGAACAAGTTAGATGTTCCTCTCAGTTCATGCTGAGAAAATCTATAGAGCAAATGAAGCGAAAGTGGTCAAATTTCTGAAATATTGTTCTCCATCAATGGAAGGACTATGGATACACCATTACTCCTTGCAGTTACTCTTTCAACATCACTTGATCCTGGCTTTGTAAATTCCAAGCATTGCATATAAAGCAGGCTTTCTTATGGCTATATTCAACACAGGTTGCTCTGAAAGATGGCCAATAAATTAGTCGCTATTGCCGCCAAATCAAAACTGCTTCCCTCAACATCGATAAGAAAGCTTCCCTAGTATTTCAGTACACTTGGCTCCGGTTTTTTCAGCTGCATGGGAAGTAAATGATCTCAAACAATTGGCTCTTAACTTAAAAATTTAGCGAGCGTGTCAAAGGTCAAATCTTTGCATTCAACTTTTCTAGACATTATATCTAAAGAAAACTACCGGGGTATAGTTATACGAAGACCAAAATTGAATGTCTAAGCTAACACGCTCTTCGGTTGCTGGAAAAAAAATTTTACGGAAACTTAAGTAAATTTTCTCGTGATTTTATTTTTCATTTAAATAAAAATTTTGTCAAACTTTATAAATATCTCGTTGCTGCTCATGTTCAATTCTCAAGCCTTGTTTCTTGAATTTCACTGTCAATATTTGCACCTCTCTCTTTCAATATTCAAACTCTTTATCTTTTTCTTTTCATACAACTCATGATCATTACCTTCGCTTTGCAATAGAGCTTGGATTTGCATGGAATGCGGGCCTTTTAATTCCTTGCAGCTTGTCACTGCATGGATGAGAGTTTGCTTGGCAGTGACAGAGTAGCCAAAGCTGGGTGGTGCGTGGCAAACAAGGCGCTGGGCAGCATGGGGGCCGGGGGTGGATTTTTTTGTTTCTTTAAATTGATGGGGGTTTTATCCCGTGCATGACTGACAACTTGATATGGTTGTAAAGCAAGGGAACTAGTATAAAAGGCTGGTATTATATGTCAAAGTTAACAAATGAATGAAATGGTAAGTTTTCTTAACTCCTTTCCCTCTTTCCTATCCCCTATCTCTCCGTTCATCTCTCTTTCTCCCCTATTCTTCTTTTTAACTTCTTCCTCCCTCAAGAATCACCATTCCATTTCTATTAGGACCGTATCAAATGGTATCAAAGCCTAACGATCTACATTGAATGATGCAAAACTCCATCTGATTTAAGTTCTAATTCTTCTCTTCTTTCACTTATCATTTGATTTCTTCTCGTCCCTAACTATTTCCCATCTTCCCTACTCTGCTTTTCTATCTCAAAATCTTCTCTTCTATTCCTCTTCTTGACCACTTCCATTCTTTTCTAGCATATTCTTCGTCAAATATCATTTTCCCGATGCTCTCTTTCTTCTCTCCTATTATCTCAAATGTCTCTAGTCTTCCTTTATTCTTCAATTCTCCCTTTCATTCTTTTGCCCCATCTTCAATCACTCAAATTTTTATATGTTATCCACTCTTCTTCTTTTATTCTTTGAACTCTTTTATCAATGCTTTATATGTTGTTTCTTAGAGCTATAAGTAATAAATGTTGTCATTATTGTTGCTGTAATTTTTTGCTTAGGCATTGAATTGAAATGAATGGGAGTTGAGTTGCTTATCCAATGGATCATTTATGCTCATTGAAGCATTATACAGAGATTTTACAAGCTCATACAAACTAGTTAATGGCTGAATTGGATTAGTGTTTGGATCGACTAAACAGTCACAGTTTCGACATGATTTTTGTTCATTTAAGTTTCTTGCTTTCAAAGCACAAAAGAACTTCATGAATGCTGTTTTTACCTGTAAGTATGCAATCTACATGTTTGATGAAAGACTTATTGAGATGATGTTGAATTGGTTAAAAGACCACAGCTTAAGATTTCAAGTTTCAAGTGGTTAGAATAAGTAACTATTTTGTCCTTATAGTTCATGACAATTTGCAGATCAGGTCACAATACTACAATGAGGTGTTCATAATGCACTCATGGGGAGCAACATTGAGAAACACTTTATAATCTCAATGAGGTGTTCCCTTGTGAAATGTTGTTTTTTGGTACTATGTTAGTAGTTATATTGAGATGTTTCTTTTTAAGTGTATTTAGCAATTCCTTCCTTGGAGACAAGGAAGTTTTTAAGGGGAAGGGAATGATACGGTTGTAAAGAAATGGAACTTGTATAAAAAGCTGATATTATATGTTAAAGTTAGCAAATGAATGACATGGTAAGTTTTCCTAACTCCTTTCCCTCTTTCCTGTGTCCCCTATGTCTCTAGTTTGTCTCCCTTTCTCACCGATTCTTCTTTTTAACTTCTTTGTCCCTCAAGAATCACCATTCCATTTCTATTAGGACCATATCACAACCCCATCCATCAGCAATCATTGCCTGCTCATCTCCCCCATCCATCAGCAATCCATGTAGCCACCTTCAGCCCATGGTAGTTTGCTACACGAGCTGTCGCACAGCCACAACATTCAAGAGGAGAAAGATTTGTCTTTTTCATCCTATTGTGCTCTTGTATTTCCGCTGGCAGTAGAACAACGCGGCCCATCAAATAGCACCGCCCCCCACAACTCCATCGACTTTGGTGTTGTCTCCAAAGAAGCACAATGTAAAACCCATAATTCGAGTCGGGGTTTTATACTCGTGAGCTGGTTGGTTCAGCCTTCAGTTTCGAGTCAAGTCAGTTTCAGAATACGTGTTAGAGCCGAGGCTGGTCGTGTGTTATGATCCATGATGGTCATGTGTACCCAAAGGTAGATGATAACATTAGCAATGGATCACTATAATGAGTTTTCAAATTATATAAAAGTACGCCTATTTTATCTTATTTATAATAGACCGTAAATTAGATTTACGTCATTTGTCGTGATAGGAACGCTATTATGTTTCATTGGGTAGCCTAAGAACATGTCATTTGACTTAGGTCGACATTCTTTTATTTTATAGTATTTTATTATATTATAGTTTTTTTTTAAGATTTATTTATTATTATTGACTCGAGTTGGAATGAGTTAAGTTTTATTTAGAAAATTGTCCCCGAGCTGTTTTTCTTACCCCCAAACCTTCTTCTCTAAACCGCCACCCAACTCCTCTTCCCCAACCACTCACCAGTAACCGAACTCACTGCCACTGTCGACCACCCCGATGACCTCTCCTTGTCATCTTTGCCACCTCACCCACCTCATTTCCTCCCTCCTATCCATCCCCTCTTCTCCCCATTTTCTCTCACAGCCACCCATGGCCGCCGCCTTGCATGCGTTGCCATAGGCCACAAACTCCGGCGATCCTCCCTAGCCTATTTACCCTGTTTCTCGACTCCTTCCCTATCTGGGCGAGCACAATATCTGCAACCTGTGCTAAACACAACCGCCAATTGCATGTTGAGGCTTCCACCACCGCCCTCAGCCAACACCGCCACTTCCAGCAGCTCCACACGCGTCCCATCTCTGCCTCGCCCTCTTCCTTCCTCCCCATTCTCTTTCCCTACTCACTTCCTCTCTCGCCACCAGCCTGGCCAGACCATGCCGCCTCCTCCACTTCCTCCTCCTTGCCCTACTCGACAGCCCTAGCCTCTTGCCTCTCTCCCTTGCTTGTCCAGCAGCCACCCAACACCATCAATTTCTCTTGGCCGCCGCCGTCAGCTGGCCAGTCGAGCACCACCACCATTCACACCGTCAACCCCCTAGCCGACCTCACCTACCCTAGCCCTCCTCCCCTCTCTCTAACTGAATTCCTCGCACAACCTCCTCTTGGCCTAGCCGGACACAACCCTCACCGCTGCTGGCTAATGGATGACCCCGCCGGCCAGTGGCCACTTCGGCCACCTAGAGCAACTTCCCATTGCTGATTTCACTTGTGGGAAAGCAATCACAGCCGTGGTCTCCCTGGTCTCCCTCCTCACAGCAACCACTACCGTCGCTGCCATTGCCGCATAATCGTTGACATGGGTATAGAATTTGATCTTATGCCTTATGATTTAATTGTTGATTGATTGGATGTATGTGAATTTAGGTTTGCTTTGTTAACTAAGTATGATGGACAATAAAAAATGCTAATTTTATTAATTAGTTTGAAGATTGTTAATGAATTATTGATATAATTATAAACGAATACTTGAATTTAGACAATTTGGTACTAGTTTGATTATCAGAATCATGATTTTATTTATTTAATTGATATATTTAAATACATATTAACAAATTTGTGATGTTGATGGTATGATCACATAAGAATGTAGATACATATGATTAAGTAGTAATTTACGAATTTGCGATTGTTGCATGATATATTTAAATACATATTAACAAGTTTGCGATTGTTGCATGATAATATTTAGATTGTGATTAGTGATGACGTTTCAATTTAATTACATTACCATGATATGGAATTAATTACAAGTTAATCATACGTATGTGACATGATTATTAGGGTTACCTTACCTTTTTGTGTGTTGTATATTATCTCGGTGTCATATAATTGTACATGATTATATTCTCAACATGATTGGGGATTATTTGGATTGATCATGATATACATGATTGTCCTAGTGTTATTTGATTTATCCACATCATATCATCCATACATTATATGGGTGTACATGGGCGTTAATATTTAGTTATGTTTGTGTAGCTTCAGTGTAAGAGCTCGTCGCATAGCATGAGACCCCGTTTGGAGCTTCTACCGGGTCCGTTTAGGTCTTGTACTCTTGTTTGCGATCTCTTCTATTGCTATTTTGAATTATAAGTTGCAGGATGTGTTAAGTGGTCGATATGTTGGACCCTCACTTAACACGGGTCATTTTAACGAACAATTTTTTGGATTAAAAACCCTCGAGGATGAGATCCCTCGAGTCTGATTTAGAAAACAAGGACTACCGTAAGTTGCCTTCTGACCTACAATATTAAATACCTTCCCAAACCTATATATGATTTGATCTAGTTTTACTTAAAACAAGAGATGGTGAAATCGACTCACACGTACCATGAGCGGGTGCACGTGCCAGTCATAATGAGGTCTAGATTAGTCAGATGGTCTTTTCATATCCAAGGGATCCTGACAACTCCGTGTTTTGAGTTCACACCCGGAGAAATGCGAGGGTGTACGAGTACTGTTTAGTATAGCGCACATCCAGACATGTGGTTCAAAGGTACTAAAAGAAAATGCCTAAGAGTACTCAGCCTTCGTTTTAAAGGCTACGAGATATATGGAAGAATAGAGAGGGTTTAGGATATATTGTTAGTCTTGAGGGACCAGAGAAATGAGAAAATGTCGAGAGAGGCATCTGACCAGTTAGTTCAGGATTCTATCTAGACTATAACTTGATGGCTCCTCAGTAGTTACCCTTATGAGAGTTCTGATGAAGTATATGTATGTTTTATTTTCATGAGAGTTAGCTCAAATTGATAGTTTGATATTAGTTATTTTTTATATCTGTGAAAGTCGTTGTTGACAGTTTTTTATTATATATGTAGATAAGCATCAGACACTACAGGATATGCCGGATTTGATGAATTAGCAGTGACATCCTTTCACACAGACATGCCTGACAATAGGACACTTTATTTTGATGTAGGTTAATGCATAGAACTTTTGATGAAATATTTTGATGATGTTTGTTGTGAATGAAATTAGTAACTTCCCGTCTTGTTAATGTGGATACCAGATGGGTCAAGACCCAGTTAGGGATTATAATATAAAATTGTTAAGTGTTGTATAATGTGATGATATGTCTTGATATTTTTATATATTTTGTGATATAATGATGGACAGGGTGGTTCCCTTATTGAAGTTATGGGAAACTCTGTGAGTTTATTTATATAAATTTTTATCATATTTAATCAATTGGAGTGTGAATTTTTTTATTGTCGTATCATTCATGTAGCGTCCTGTTAGGTTGGGCATTTCGTACATTTATATTGGCGTTCTTTTATCTTATGGTGCATAGAGTATATCTATTTCACTTAAGTTCGAGTCGACCAATTTAATCGAATTTAAGAGTTGGCTTAGGCTCCTGTAACACTTCTAATTCGGTTTAATAGCGAACCGGATTTGGGGTGTTACACACAACATCTTTGATCTAGCTCCATCATCATTGCCTCACCTACCCACTTCACGCCTCGCTCTTAACTCGTCGCCTCTTTGTCATGCATGCCCCATCATTGTCTCCCTCCCCACCTTTTCGTCAGCACCGAGACTTTGTGTCACTCGGACCTAGGCCACTCCCTATTTTGTGCCTATAGATTGTTTCCCTTCGTTTGCTGTATTGTTTTGCTATTGTTTGGGTTTCCTATATTAGTTGGGTTAGACCGAGCCAGCAAAAAATAAATTAAAATAAAAGAAGGAAGATACTTGAAAAAAGTGATAATTTATTGATGTCCCCTACACAAGTGAAAACTTTTAATCCTCCACAGACAATAGAAGATGAACTCAATCTTACTTGCAAACATTGAGGGATGCTAATAGTTACTAAGAGAGATATGAGACCAGGATGAAAACACATGTGTCGCATATTTCAAAATTAATGAATGTTTTGATAGTTTTTATACAATGTGGTTTGCTAGTCAAATTCCTCCTAAACTTGAGAGAATGAATGCACCCTCTCCTGCTTCTACCATGATGTCTACTGAAGTCATTTTAGCCATGACACCACAAGCACTCCATCAAGAGATAGTGACACCATCAATTCTCTCTGCCAGCATGCCCCCTGTTGAAAAGATTTTGAAATCAGATATATTGACAACATATCCTCAGCATGAAGATGTTAAAACTTGAGTGCTAAGCTATTGTTCTCATCTTATTTCTCTTATTGATTTGTTTGTTAAAAAAGAGGTTGAAGAGTCTACATTCTCATTGCTTGAAGATATATAGTGCAACTTAAATCCGATTTGTTGATTAAAAAGTCTTATGATGATTCAGATTATCAAGATATTATTCATGATCACTTGAAGCTTTTGATTTAAAAACTGATTTGTCGAGTTTGGATTCAACATTATTGGAGTGATTGGATGGATACTTCACCTCGCAAATGCGAATTTTCGTTAGCCTGAATATGAAGTTTCAAACTTGAGGACAAGTTTTTTTTCTAGAAGTGAGGATTATTGACATATAATTCAACTCATCATTGTATAATGCAAATAAAATTTCTTATTGTAAAGGTCCTTTTTCAAAAGATTTTATTGATTGATTTCTTTCAGAACTTGATGACAAGTTCTTTTCAACCAATGAAGCTGACGACGAACAATGTCCAATTTTAGTTGATCTAGTATTTAAGTCTTATAAGTTACAATTAATGTTATTTGGATTCTTTTTTGAATCATATTTAATTTTTTCTTAACACTGATTTTTCCTAGTTCAAACAAGATCTTATATATTGTTCTATAACTACAAGCATTGAAAGTTATTTGGCACAATCTCTTATTATTGAATTTACAAGAATATTTTCTTTTACTTTGTGTTATTTTTGTTTTGTTCAATTCCTTTTCTTTGTGACTTTGAGTAAGTTTTGATCCTTCTCTTCTCCGGTTAACTTCTAATTTACATTACATATATTTTTGTAACAGTATTTCGGTGACAAAACAGTGATAAATTTGTCACAAAAATTTTTTGGAGAAAACATTTATGTAAAAGAACACTACTAGTAAACATACAAATGGTGGATTGTCAAGAAAGTCTGACTTCAAGTATATTAGGAAACCGGTTATTGTTGTATATTGTCAAGAATATCTACATTGAGAAATATATAATCTCAAGTAGCTTTATTTTATGTATGGGCTAAACTCCAAATATGAGAAGCTTTCTATATAGAATATTTTCTAGTCGAAGTATCTTCTAGTTAGACTAGACAAATATTTCCGAGTAACTCATACTCCATATCTGTGAAAAGGGCTTTTATAGTTGTGTGAACCTTACTAATCTCATTGTTTAAGAGAGATTACGATAAAAATATCTAATGGGGCGAAAGATAAGGGAGAGAAGTGGAGTGAGGAAAGGAAGAACAGAGTTGTATCTTCAATTTAGTTTTTTCGATGTACTCCCATGTTCTTTCTCGCTGCACCGGTCCAGTTCTCCACATTATCTGTTGTACTTAGTTATTTGAAATAGTGAATAAACTACATCATATTCAAAATGTGCGTTATTGTTGTGATTGGCAGGGTAGCTGGTGGCACCAATAGTCGTACTAGTACTAGTCTACGTTTGGGAGGGAGATCAAAGTTGCAATGAACATGCAAATTGAGGAACTAACCAATGCAATATGCATATACCTATTTCAACGATCATAATAGTGTTAATTTTAACTTTTATTAATATATTGATCTCCGAGTGCAAATTGATTTTTTGCCCCCAACAATTGGAGTAATTAATCTTCTCAGTATCCATAGCTGGATTGTGAAAAAGAGAAAGGAAATGTAACATTTCACAATTTTGGCTTGAGATAAGAAGTGAGAAAGGAATTTCTCATGATTCTCTTAACAAATTCTTTTATATAAAATATAAAAATAATAGAAAATAAAAATGGTGCTTAGCAAATTAGTATTTCTTTCTTACCAAACATATAAGTGAAAAACAATATTTTTCTTTCCTAGAGGAAGACAATGGTAACCAAACACATAAGAGAAAATTATTTCTAACCAAACACAAGAGAAAAAAAAAATTTTCTTTTCTAGAGGAAGCCATCGTAACGAAACACATAAGAGAACTTTTTTTTTTCTTTCCTAGAGGAAGCCAATGGCATTCTAGCAGAAGATAAAGGATGAGGTTAATGGGTTTTTTTTTTTTTTGGGAGAAAAGTCTGGATTCTATATAGAGAGTTGCGGTGCTTATGAGAAACCGCTTAAGCTAGTGTAAATAAATTTCTCTTACTTTAATACTTTCACAAGATCAAAAGATTGAATAAGTTATTCAATCTAATCAAACGACGTCTCTCTCAAAAAAACTAATTTATTTATCATTTTGACTGCTTTATTTCATTGAAGTTTTAGATTCAACTGCGAAGGAGCTCAAATATGTTCCACCAAATATTAAACGGAGCCACCAAGATTAGCAGTTGTAGGTACAGACACACCGATACTCAAAATTACTATTCGCAACACACTGCCCATTCCCATTCTTCCGTTGTAAGCAATCCTGCCTGCACTTTGACAGGTCACAAGAGCTTGGGTCCAGCACCAATTGACACCTGGCAGCACCCTCTACTTCTGTTCCTCCTATTCCTGCATCAACAATAATATTTGATGTCAATTCACCATGCTAACCGCGTTGATATGACTTTATACATTCTAACTTACTAGATGCATGCATTTCCGTATCGGTTATTTTAGCATTCTATAAGTTTGTGACGCATAACCATAATATTACAAACTGAAAAAAGCTGAAATATAAGTGCAATAAAGAATCAACATCCTCGTCGTCAACTCATCAATTACCTTTCATATTTATTTTCTTAATTCTAATGACTTGATCCATATAAACTATAGCTAATTTGGCTCGGTACATTTTTCAGCCGATTACTTAAGACCAATTAAAATGAGGTAATAGAATCATGTTGATTAATGAAATGCATCAACTATATATTCAATACATAGGAACACACCTTAAAAAAAATGGGATAAACATCATCAACATCCAATTTTAACATAAACTTAGGCAAAAGATTTGCTTATTCATAATATGTAATGAAATATAGGAAAAATGAAAAACCTGCTATCAGCACAAGAACCAGGAGGAAGCATATCTGAGCAATCTTGGCCATTTTCCTCGAACATAAAAATAAAGTGATATATGAATGCCTAAATGTGTTAATGTAAGAAAGATTGAAGGACTTGGTGGGGCAACCACGTTCTGTACCTTCTTATATAGGACTGGATGGAGATCACAATTAAGTGTTTCATTACTACATTAAAAGTGACCTAAATTGATTGTTGGCATCCCTTAACTCCACGTTCATTCATCTTATGGGGGATAGATGTAGACACACGGCCGTGCTTTTATTATAATTTAAAAACTCAAATCTCGACTCAGTGTGTCATTGACTATAGTAGTTTTCGAGCCTATTTAGAGCCATTTATATTAAATTTTAATTATGTAAGTAAATAATTGTATGAAATTAGTATAAATTGCTTTTTAACACTTAAAGTTAATAAATATAATATGTTTTGATTATTTTTATAACTTTATATTTTTTTAATTCCACGTTCATTCATCTTATGGGGGATAGATGTAGACACGACTGTGCTTTTATTATAGTTTAAAAATTTAAAACTCAGACTCAGCGTGTCATTGAGTATAATAGTTTTCGAGCCTATTTAGAGTCATTTATATTAAATTTTAATTATGTAAGTAAATAATTGTATGAAATTAGTATAAATTAATTTTTAACACTTGAAGTTAATAAAGATAATATGTTCTGATAATTTTTATAACTTTACTTGGTGAGTCAATTATAAAATTAGTCATTATGTAATCATCGATGGAATTTGACCCAGTGGAATCAAAAAGAAATTTTAAAACTATGGTTCTTTGAACCATAATAATTAATTATATTAAAATTCCAACAAATTTTCTTAACACTAAATGCAATTGGGGTTTCAAGTATTTTTAACACTAAATGCAATTGGATTTTAAAGTGAATTTTAAATTGGAGTTTCAAAATATGTTTAAACAAATTTCAATTTGGAGTTGGACTACTCAAACTTTAGAATAAAAGATATTCACTAGGCAAAGGGGAACTCCTCCAATAAAGGTTTCAAGAACCTGTCCCAAACTATATGTGAAACAGGTCTTAACCGTAAAGGGGTATTTACCGATATGTTTAGCATAATTGGTAAAAATAAAAAAAACAAACCAAACTAAAACCAAATCATCAATTTGTTCAGTTCCGTACTAATTTAGTTCGATTTCAGTAGGGTTAAAGATAAACCAAAAACTATATTGATATTTGGTTGGAACCAAATCGAACCAAATTAATCGAAATACCTAAACTTTTTAAACATATTCGAAAATCAATATTTAATATTCAATTATCATAAAATTATATTGTTTTATGATAAATTTTTAGTTCTTATATATGTTTAAAATTAATTATTAAATTATTATGTTCATTAAAATAATGATATAATTTTCGTTAACAATTAAACAAATCTATTTTTAATTACTTATAATGCATTTCAGTCATTCTGTTACCAAACCAAATTAACTGTAATATTTTGCTCAACTTTGGTTTGATTTTGGTTGTTAAATTAGGTCATTAAATCGAATTTGTTTAATTTGGTTCAGTGAGTTCAGAATTGAATTAACCAACCTCAATTTACCCATGACGGAAAATTTACTTGCCCAGCTACATAAAATAGAATTTCGGAAGACCACAAAGCATTCCAATTTTCGGCTATGTACCTAGACACATGGCGAATCAACTTCCTAAGAGTATTAATCCAAGGTAACTCTTGGTTTTATTTCTTCGTATATGGTGAGTGACTTGAAGTTAAGAGAGTAGCTCTCTAAAAATTTTAACATATAGTCAATTTATCACCACTTACATCAATATAAAAGTAATAACATCTTAAACAAACGTTACAAAGGTCAATATCGTAGTTATCAAAAGAAATTTTTACAAGTTATTATTTTCTACAAAGCTGCATGAGGGAAAATATTTTTCAAAATTGCTTAGTGGATGAAAAATAAGGCATACTAAACAGAAAGGGGGGAATTTTTTGAATTGTTAAAATAATGTTTAGATCTCTATGAGGTCCTTAAAGAACAAAACTTATGAACTTGTTTCTTATAAACGAATAAAATTTTAAGTATGAACTACTTTCTTTATTTAATGTAACTCTTGAGCGGATGTGGGGAAACATTCACAACCGATAATTTTCAAAGGGCCCATTTGGTTACCCATCCAAGTTTTTTTTTGCCAGGCCCATAGCTAAAAAATTACTTGAGTTAGGGTTGGTTTAGTAGATAATCTTTTTAAGTCAACCTTACTAAATATATTATATATGTAACATATTTCAAAAATATAGTACAATATAATTATTATATTTTTATTAAAATTAATCATGATTATCATGAAGTGGGTTATCCATTCTCTCTTATATATAAAATATTTTCCCTTTTTTCTTATCTTAAGAGAAAAATGAGGAAATAAATGAATTGTAAATCGGAGAGCACTCGAGTGACCCACTTTGAAGTAATAATGATTAATTTATGCTTGCAATTAGGCATAACTAAACTTAATTTTGATACAAATTAAATATTTTACTTAATATTACTTTATATATAATTTATTAAATATATATACTTTTAATAAGGTTGACTATTTTAACATGTTCATGTTAATTATACTATTTTATGTCAACTAAATGGACCCTTAGATAAAAAAAATGTGTCAAGTCGGTCTTGACCAACCACATGTGGTAGACAGAAGCCTGACGAACATAAATAATTCGTCATGGCCACAGCAAATGTAACCAATTGGTCGTGGCTGCAGCGGCATATAGGGACACCCTATCCCAAGGGATGGCCAATTCTAGCCAAGAGGACCCTAGCCCCACTCAGCCGCCAAACAGCTAGACTGCCCTTGGTCTTGGGCAACTAGTTCAGAGTCCATATAGCCAATTATATATTTTCAGTGTTAGGTTAGTATCACATCGGTCGTATAATAAATTGGTGTCTTGTATATAGTCTAATAAAAAAGTCTTAATTCCTAAGCTAGTTTTTGCATTAAAAAAGACTCATGACACCAATTGCAAGCCCCTTTTGGGGCCCAATAGTGGTATCAAAGTTATTGTTAGCTTTGGTGTTTACCTACGCTAGTTGTAAAAGTCTTCTTTGTTGGTTTTGCCTAATGGTTTAAGGAGAGTTTATTAGACAATGACAATGTTTCAGGTGTAGTCTTTTGCCCAATGTATAAAAGAGGGATTCTCGGGTTAGTCTTACATCAATCATGAAATGAATTAGTGATTTGTATATGGGCGATTAATAGGAAAACCTTATTTCTTTAGCAAGCTTTTAAATTAAAAGAAGTTCATAATACTTATTGCAAGTCATTTTTTAAGCGCAAGGTCCCAACATTACGGCGACTGAATCCAACTGCCTTGCCTTACGACACCATGATTTGGATGCCTCAAGGATAGGAGCAATTGAGTTTGGCTCTGGCTACCCGAGCTAGGGTGGCCAATGCTAAATGTCATGGTTGTAATATCCCCAAAAATTAGTCTTACATCTAATACGTAATCAATAAGATCTAGTATATTAATAGGTTGTGTATTTAAAGAGTTTCAACTTGTATCAAACAATATCAAAGAAATGATTTGACCTGTCTATTTGCACTTCAGTTAAATCATTATAAATAGTATCAAAATCAACCTAAGATCCACTTTGCATGGTAGGCTATACAAGACCAAACTAAGCAAACAAAACTCCGAGGATGGAATTTCCTAATTAAAAATGAGTGGATTGCAAGATCTCCTATAAAAAATAATCTCATTAAATATCTACTGGTGTAAGATCTAACACATTATTAGATGTATACTTCTAATTTTTTAATTAGGGTTTTATTTTTAAATATAAGATTCAGTTCATCAATTTGTGCTTAGATAAGGTATTTAATAGTGACTCTGGTTGATTTGATCAACTGGGGTGGTGACAGATTTGATCACCCAAGCAAGAGAAATTGTGAGAAGCCATGTCTCAAATCAATATAGAGTGAACATTAATTTAATTCTAAAAAATGGATTGTAGTTTAAGTTTTATATATCATTTGGACAAGGTAGCCACTTAATAATATTTGTTCCCAATTATAGATGTATTTATTTCCATATGAAAATAATTTAAGCGTGACTCAAATCTAAATGGTTAAGCCATGGAAAGCATTAATTTATGTAAAAGCTACGATTCGAGTCAGGGTTTTATATTCAGTACTAGTCGGTTTGACTGTTATTTTTGAGTCAAGTATGTTAAAGAATACGTGTACTGAGTTGACGCCGGTCGCATGTATGAGCTAGGTCATGTATACACAAGTATATAATGATAACTTCATTAATACTGTAGAGAAGAATGAGTTATCAGAATATATAAGAGTATGCTAGTTTATTTCTTTTTATTTTTTTATATATAGTAGATCGTATAATAAGTGTTAGGTAGTTTACCGCGTTAGGACACGTTACTGGCAGTTTGGGTGGGTTGATAGTTATAGAACATGTAATTTGGATGTTGTGATGTTTCTTTTGTTTTATATGATTTTCCAGATTTTTTTGAATTTTTTTAGAATTTATTACGAGTGAGTAATTATTTTGACTCGACTCAGAGTTGAGTTAAGTTTTATTTATGATATTGCCACCCAACTATTTCTTTCTCTCCCGACACCTTCCCCACTTTGGTGGTCGATGCTACCGTCGTCGATGCCGCCCTATCACCAATCATCACCCTGAAGCTCCACCGCCGCATTGCCGTGCTGCCCTAAGCTTTCCCACCAATCACCCGGCCTCCACGACACGAGGAAGCCACGCCCTTGCGTGCCGCTACCTTCACGGATTCAACCGCCAGCGACCATCGCCACCATGATTGGGTGGTTGTCTCGACATGCTTGACCAACCCATGACCCTCCCCGACTGGAGTGGAGCCCATCGCTACCAGGTCAACTGGATCTAGTTGCCCACCACTGATCGCCTCTATTTTTGCCATTTTTTGGCGAGCCGCTGCCTTTGTCGCCACATCAATGCCATAGACACGTCGGCTCGCCCAGCCGGTTCCAACAGTACCCCATACCACCACCATCATACCAGTAAACACCTATAGTGATTGCCACCGAAAAAACACCGGAAAGCTGCCGGAAAACCATTGAACCCGCCGAAAAACCGTCAGAATCCGCCGAAAAACTGGATTCGCTGGAATTCGGTGGATCTTCGGTAGTACTCATCCAGTTGAACCCAATCGAGCTTTGGACGTGGTTGAGTACCAAATTAGACGTTTGAGACGCATGCACGACGAAACCTTAGTTGTCACCGATTAGCGACAATGCGAGGCATAATTACCTCTAATTTGATTATTTAGATTTGATGATTGTTAGCACAACATATTAAGATTGATCAATTGCCATGATTAATGCCTGACTACGAGTGAAGTGATAAGTGGCATGATTGATTAATTGTGAATGAATGGTAAGTGATCTAATGAGGTAAATTGAATTGAGAATGCTAATCGACTACGATGTAATTTTTAAAAATAAAATAAAATCGGTATGAATAGGATGACTTATAATTATTTACACTAATGATTGTTGACTTGTTTGATCGATGGGGATTGTATTGTGAGTGTGACATTTAGGATGAGTTTAATGCATCATAGCTTCTAGATTTGATGCGTAGGTACAGAGTAGGAGCTCGCCGCTTAGGCACGATGACACGCTTGGAGATTCTACCAGGTTTGTTTAGGACTCGTTTTTATTTTACGTTTTTTTTATTGTATGTTTGATTATTAATTGTAGGACGGCTTAAGTGGCATTTTATCGGATCCCACTTAACTCGGGACATTTAGCCTATTTTAAAATTAATAACCCTCAAGGATGAGATCCCTCGAGAATGATTTCGAAAACAAGATCCACCACAAGTTGCCTTCAGGCCTATTTTATAAATCCTTTCCCAGGCCTATATATAATTTTTTGGAGTTTTTAGTGAGACGAGAGATGGCGAAATTGACTTGCACGTACCATGAGCGGATGTCGTGATTGTTAAAGTGGGCACTTGATTAGTGAGCAGACTGTTCTATTCCTAATGGATCCTGATAACTCCGCATTTGAGTTCCTCACACTCGGAGAACATGAAGGGTTTACAGGTACTCTTAAGTATAGCGCATGTCCGGACTTGTGGTTCAAAGGGTACTAAAGGCGACTGCCTGTGAGTACTCGGCCTTTGTGCTCAAGACCATAAGAAATATGGATTTAAGGAGAGGGCTTAGGATTCGAGACAAAAAATGAAGTAAGAAAATACCGAGAGAGGCATTAGCAGTACCAGATTAGGTAGTTCGGGATGATACCGGGTCTATAGCTCAGTGGCTCCTCAGTAAGTGCCCTTCAAAGAGTTCACGAGGAGTATATGAACGTTTTCTTTTATATGAGAGTTTGCTCTTATAGGCAGTTTGATATTGGTTATATTTTGAACCAGTAACACTCCTTACTAACGCATTTTTGTACTATATGAAGGTAACGAGTATGAGATGGATGTGTCAGCCTGGACGAAGGAGCAATGAAGACTTTTGCACACACACATGTTGGGTGATTGAATGTTTAATATTTTCTTTATGCATTTATTATATTGGAACTGATGTGAGGAAATGAAAAACATGATGATATGCTGTGACTAAATTCTATGACATGATGATATGACGTAAATTGTCAAGAGAATGTACAAGTGGACTGAGACCCAAGATTCAGAATGAGTACACATTAGATTAGATTTTGTGTGAATGAAATTGTTAATATGTACATATATATTTGTATATATTATTTTGACAGGGTGGCCCCTAATTGCACTTTTAGGGAAGACTCTGTTCGTTTTATTTCAGAATTTCTATTGATTTTGATCGTAATTGTATTGGTGTGGAAATTAGTTTGCATGTCATCCATGTAGTATCCTATTAGAGTTTTATGCATTCATCCATGTATGGCGAGTCGTATCTTCATCTTAAGATGCCGAGATTGGATCCGCACGAGTTGGGTCAGGTTAGCTGACATAACCGGGGCCTGTAACATGTCGGTTCAGTTCACGAGGGTGAACCGGATTTGGGGTGTTAAAGATTTGGTATCAGAGCCACACTCGGTCGAATAAGATATATGATACTTTTGTAGGGTGATGTGTGTGCAAAGACTTCTCCAAGTTCAGCTGGCAGATATGTTTCTGTTTATTTTCTTTACATGCAAATTTTTTTTATCATAAGTTAGATGCATCACGATGTATTCAGGACTTGATCCGAAATATGCGGTATTGACCTTAGTTAAACTAAGAGGGCATTTTTATGGATTTTGATCATGATATCAATCTGCTTGCTTACTTGGATGTGAGCAAGGTACGTTGTGGTGCAAGCACAGGTAGAATGGGTATTGGATCCCATCTTATAATAGATCTAGATCTCAAAAGGAATTTGATAGTGGTCTGCCTTATTGCATGTCACCACATTAGTTCTACTTCCATGGGACATGGTGTACATCGTGGGAAGAAGTTTTAAGTATAAAGCTTGAAGAAAGAGTGCAGTAGTAAGAAGCTTGAAGTATGGAGAAATTGACAAGTTAGTTGGTACATGATATGGACCACCGACTGCATTGGACAAATCCTTAGGGATTTATGCTAATGGAGTCATTGAAGTACATGGAGCATAGATAAGATTTTGGGCAGATGACTCGAAATGGACCACTTCCACAAGATGGTAATGAATGAGTATGAGTAGTGAGACAGTACCATGATGTGATGAGGAAAAGAACAAGAACACCATTGCCTACGAGATCAGATATTCAACAAGATTTCACCAAGGATAGGGCACCATATTAGCGATTGTCGTTGAGGGCCGGTTAGCATTGCAAAGAGCAGCTACTCCAAATTTCAAGAGATTAGTGTGGGCCCATCATAGGTCACCATGGTACGTGTCAGCACCATGATCCAAATCTCTTCAGATCTGACACGCTTGGTTGGATAACATGAGCGTAGTGGTTAGCAGCCACCTCTAGGGAAACAGACACATGGAAGATGACATGTTAGAGACAATAGTGGATTTTCAATGTATACGATCATGATCAGATTTTTAGCACTTAGATAGCATTATTGTCGATAAAGTTGCACAACTGCCAACCGAGTATGCTTTATTGCCGTCCATGTATTGCTCATCTGTTGACCGAGTAGATCATTTAGATCTTAGTAGGGTCAGAATTTGAGAAACAAGATATAGCTACAGTGGCGTCAGTAGAACATATAAGAGTTAGGAAAACTGAGGTTATTTTGATGAGATGACATACGATCTGACTTCACAATTCTCTTGCAATTATTGTCTTGACCTAACACCCTAGGGTCAGATGTATATTGCAAGATAACCCCATCAAACACCATTAGCAACAGTCTCATAGGGATGTGTATGGACAGAGTCAGAAAATATGACAGTATGACCCTAGATGGGATAGTCATAATAATCAAATTGTTCAGATAGCACGATAGTGCATCCATTGACCCACAATTAGCATACACAGACTAGATGGTTAGTAAATGATCACATGCATAGTATAATCCATTTAGCGATTGACCAACTAGCGAGAAGAGATCTACTTATATTAGAGTATTGAGCATAGATAGAGGATTAGTGAGGAAGTGTTTTTTCGAAGGATACTGATTCCCTTGTGTTTCGTAGCACGATTAGGTTCTTTCCTTGAACCATAGGGTTTAACCTTATCCTGAGTATAGAAGTACCTTCATGGTACTATTTAGGGTTTATAGTGCACATACAAGTTGTAGACCGATCTTTCGATGAGGATTTGACCCTAGCTTGAGAGTGATGTAGACAGGGATTTCAGACAGAACTGACCATTCGGACCAGAGAGAGTGATATCAGTATATGCTCATCTTAATTGATGGTTTTGCTTGAGAGTCTACCACAGCGATAATAGTCATGTGAGTCAAGATGTGTGCTACAAATCGGTACGGGATGGTAGGTCACACACAACTAAAGAGTAGACGAAACACGTGTCAAACCTCACTTTGAGTCACTGTAGACTCGAGGGGAGACAGTGGTTCTTTGGGTCGTTTGAACCCCGCCCGTTTAGAAGTGCATGACTAGTATGGTATCAAGAAATACGTGCCTACTATTAGCTGATTGAAATAGAGCCAATTAGGAGCCTTTTCTGAGATTTGTCATTGATTGACTATTCCATAGACTGATCACCTGCGGCATAGTGAATCATGGTGATCTTAGAGACAAGTTCATAGACCTACTTATTTTTTGGCAAACCCAATACACTACATAGGGATTTCATCTTCCCTACCAATTGCACGATACCTTGAGCTTACCACAGATTAGAGTGACATACCTATGTAACAAGTTTTTCTTAACCTAGTGGATGTCCCCGTTTACCTGGTGTCAGATTCCACTTGTGAGGATGAGATATCACCTATTGAGAGTTCTTGAGTAGTGTGATTAGACTTCCACTAGATTCAGTCCCCTTTCCTATAACTTAGCGATGTCAGACAGATGAGAGTTTTCACTTGAGAATTTCTACTCACCCCTCTAGACATATCCGTTCTACTATCAATTAGCCAGAAGATTGAGATGAGTATACATTGACCAGAGTGCATACCACAGACCAGATGCCAACGCTACAGTGCCATGCAGAGTATGTTGTCATACTCCTTGGGACACACTGTATATGCACATGTGTTCTCACCTCTATTCTGTCATAGAGAGCTCCGTTCAGTAATAATTAGTGGTTGTATAGATAGCCACCAAAGCCATAGTTCACAGTAGAGTCATAGCAGTTGTCCTTGTTGTCTTATAAAATAGAGTGAGATACTTGACTCAGGACCGAGTCAACTAGAACTTGGTGAGCGGTCTAGTTCCTGATACAGGGACACTTGAAAGTTGGATCTAGGCTAGCGACAGTGAGCCATGCAGCTCATTAGTCTATACACCTAACCTAACAGGAGACTCATAGCACACTTTAGGATGGCTATAGGACTTAGTATAGAGTTTCTTGAGAATACATGTAGTTGACTCTTCACATAGATGAGGTTTGGAGAGATATGGGTAGATGCTATAAGGTAGGCCTTGCCCTTGATGTAGTTTTCCTTGAATAGCTCAGATTAGCACCTTACGATACTCTAGAGTACTATCTGCTTGACCAACCCAATAGTCCCTTAGGGGTGATTTAGGTTTCTTTGCCGAGTCAAAACAGAAGAGAACGACGATGGTGATGTCAGAAGAGGCACAAACAATAGTAAGGATCAAAACAAAAAGAATGATGATTGTAATGTCAAAAAAGGCACAGATAGATTAGAATCAGAATGTTTGATTTTGATTGCATCACAACCAGAACCCGCCATGTCGGTGCGACTACTATTAGGGAGGATGTACATGACTATTGAAGAGTAGAGGATACAGCTAACGTGTATCCAGTTTCTAGTTTCAGTAGAACCTCCTTATGTTGAAATTTTGAGGACAAAATTTTTATAAGGAGGGAAGATTGTAAAAGCCACGATTCGAGTTAGGGTTTTATATTCAGAACCGGTCGGTTCAACAATTATTTTTGAGCCGAGTATAATTTAGAACATGTGTGCTAAGCTGACGCCGATCACATGTATGAGCTATGACTCATGTATACCCAAGTATATGGTTATAATGTCATGAATACAACAAAGAAGAATGAGTTATCAGAATATATGAGAGTATGCCAGTTTATTTTTTTTATTTTTTTTATATATAGTGGATCAAAGAATTAGTTTTAGGTCGTTTACCGCATTAGGACACGTTACTAGTAGTTTGGGTAGGTTCATAGTTATAGAGTATGTAGTTTGGAAGTTGGGATGTTTGTTTTGTTTTATGGAATTTTTCCAAATTTTTTGTATTTTTTTAGAATTAATTACGAGTTAGTAATTATTTTCACTCGACTCAGAGTCGAGTTAAGTTTTATTTACGATATTGCCACCCAACTATTTCTTTCTCTCCCAAGACCTTTTCATCCAAAACCCTAGCTCCCCCACCCTTTGGTGGTCGATGCTGCCGTCGCTGACGCCACCCTACCACCAATCGTCACCGCGAAGCTCCGTTGTGCCGCCTCGAGCGCTCCCAGCAATCGCTCGGCCTCCCCGACGCTTCCTTTGCGAATTCAGCCACCGGCGACAGTCGCCACCATGATCAAGTGGTCGCCTCGACATGCTTGACCA
>JAVDBV010085747.1:0-35146 GCA_032619315.1 Piper longum | reverse complement strand
GGGAATGAGGTGTAGGTATGAATTTTTAATCCTGGCCATTGGATATGAATCTAACGGTCAGGATTAAAAACGCTGATATATGCTGTATTTTGATACAGCTTACAACGATACTTCTATATATATATATATAAAATATAAAAATATATATATAATATTTTTCTATATTTAAGGAATCGGGTATGCCCTTGTATTTTGAACTTCTAATACTATGTAACTCTATCTTGGGTCGGGCGAAACCATGTCGTCCATGCCCACAATCTCTATGGATATGCGTATACCGTCTTCGGGCTCCTAGGCATAAACAGCGGTTAATATGTCTTAAGAAAAAACAAGAATGTCACAAAATCAATGCGTACGAATTTTTTAAGGTTCAATAGCTGGAAATAGGATCTTATAGCAGGTGTAAATATATTCCAAGTTACTGACATGCAAATCATGTAGGTACTTTGAGCTCATCTCAATCTTATGTGCTCATTCTCATAGTGCATAAACAGTATCAGAAAATACAAAAAAGATGACATGGTGTTATACTCGAGATAAGTTTGCTTAGAAACACACAAAATAAAAAAAAATCGTGATCATTTTGGTTCACTACTGACACATTACTCATTGGTTTACAAAATTCAATAATTAATATATATTTAGTTTAGAACCCAATGGTCCCAACCCTAGTGATAACTTACAAAACAAATTATTATATTATCAAAATAGGAGAAAATAAGGTGAACTACACCTCTTATAATTTACATGAATTTTAGTGGGTCCTATTTTAAAAAATTTATACATATGAAAATAGAATACATAAATAGAAGATTTGTAATTTTTTATTTTTTTCTTACATCAATATGACTTATTTTTAGATTATCTAAAAATACATTAGTTTAAATACATTTCAAAATTATTTTTTATTATAAATAATTTAATAATTTAGATAAAAAAGGTTTAAAATATTAAAATTATTTGAAAATATATAATTACTTTAATTAATTATATTATTATTATAGATTTTGAGTTTCAAGGCCCTTAAATTGTTCAAAATTAAAGTTTTATATATGTATATATATGTTGAACTCAAATAATGTATGAGATATATAAAGAGCATAATGCCATGAAGTAATCATATAAACCTATCGTTGAAAGAAATACAATCATGGTTATTATTTCATGTAATTAGTACACGTTTATTAAATGCTCATTTGACATGAAAACATAATTAATGATAATCACTTATACTTTTGAGATTTTAAAAATGAAGCAGGTTGACGTGATTGTCAAACTTACTTGAGTGATTCCCGAGGCTATAATAATATTTGTATAAAAGAAAAAATTGAGTTCTAAAAAGATAGACAAAATATGATGAAGAAAATTGTACGCTTGAACAAAGTAACCAGCGTAAGAAATTGATCTCTCCCTAGCCAGTGTTAATTTCATGAAAATTGAAAGCATCAATATTAAAAATAATAGTAGAAGAACATTTTTTTTTTAACTTTCTTTGAGTAGCAAATCTTCTACTACTACTAAATGAGATAATAAAATGAAAAGTAAAAAATCAAAATTGTTACCTTTTTTCGCATAATCTAAATTTAATTACCATTCTATAATTAGTAGAACAAAATAGAAATAATATGATTAGATAATTACCTCGAAAAAATAAAATCTTAGAATGATAAAAGTAAAGAATATATCAAAGAAACCAAAAAGTACTCAGTTACACAGCATAGTCTATATATTTTGGTAGTTGAGTGAGTAAATCAACTAAGAATTAAAATTCTCTAAATCATGTAAAACCATCATAGAATACGCATTGAATTGAATGTGAGTAAGAAAACTTTATTCGGTACTAAAATTAATAAAAAGTGAAAATTTTAAATTTTTTCCATTAAATGAATCTTGAAATACTAAGTTGAAAAATTTTAAGTGGAAAAATTGAAAAAAATTATTACCTTTTCCCCAAACAGCTTGATCTCCTCCACTTCACTCTCACCATTCTCTAATCTCAGATAATTAACTTTTTCTAATAAGCAGAAAAAAAAACAGAAAAAATATGATTAGATAATTACCTCGAAAAATAAAATCTTAGAAGGATAAAACCAAAGAATTTATCAAAAAAACCAAATACTTGATGCAAGGGGAGTTGAAGACAAAGAGAGTAGGAGAGTTGGAGCTTGAGGGGAATTGCGTTGAAGACTAAAGAGAGGGGGTAGTAGGAAGTAGTTTGTAGAGTTAGAAGAGATTTTAGAGATTTTAAGATGCAAGTTAGAGAGTTAATGACTTGTTTAGAGGAGGACTACTTTATATGCAACAAATATATAAGATATGGGGTGTGTAAGGCTTAATATAATTAATAAAACATGGGTTGGGACTGGCCAATCTGCACCGTTGACCATACGAAACTCGAACCCGACCTAACCGACCGAAGAAGGACGCCCTAACTCTGAACCACTCTCTACTGTGCTGACCATGGCCGATGCCGGCAGCCAGGTGCAGGACGACGCCGCGGCGGCGGAGGCGGTGGAGGAGGAGCAGTCTAAGCCAGTGCACCCGTCGCCGGGGGAGCTGGTCGCCAAGGCCATAGCCCCCGTCAAGCGCGACTTCCTCCGCCCACCTCCCGTCCGCGCCTCTTCTTCCTCCAACAATGCCAATCCTGTTGGCGGCGGCGGAGACGTCGGGTCTAACCGGAAGTCCCTTCCTGCTAAGTCTGTCGTCCAGGAGAAGAAGTCCAAGCGCCAGCTCAAACGCGAGCGTCAGCAGGTTATCCCAACCGCTTAGAACCCTGCGTCTTTTTTTCTCCTTCCGTATACGCATTGGCATGATTCTTGTTTACGTTGATTACTCCATATTTTGCGTCGAAACTAAATTTTAGACATTTATAATAATTTTCTTTTAATACATTTGAGGGGAAAAAAGATGATAAAAATAGTAAGAAATAATAACAATTTGAATTAAGCATATTAATTTTCTGCGTATGAGTACATCATTTTTTCCTTCAAAGAATGAAATATCTTGGTTCATTAAATAAAGTTTCAGTTTAGATTATTATAGTACTAAAGAGGAGTGTAGGTTTATTGAGCTAGCTCGAGCTAGACCCGAAGTCTAATCCTTCCACCCGAGCATTCATTTTACTTACTTAAATTTGAGGACAAGTGAGTTGAGTTTGAGCCAAGAAAAACCCGGCTGGACTCCCTGATGAACAGCCCTTAGTTGTTAAACTCATGGAAGGAAGTTGTAGTACATGATTTAGTAGGAGTTTCTTAACTATATGCTTATTGAAAATTTCCAACAATCGGCAGCTATTAAGATATTCAAACTTTTCTTGTGTATCCTCTCTTGTTGAATGAGTAGTTGTTGATGTGTAGAAGAATGGTCCTTGAGCTAGTGTAGACGATATTGCTGCTTTGGTATTTGGCCGAAGTGCATATGCTTTTTCTATCATGTATTTCTCTATCTGATCAATGCTTTTCTACCTTGTTGTTTGTACACGAATCTAGGCTTCTTTTCTGATGGCTGTACTGTAATCCAAGTATCCATACATTGTTGTATGTAATTCAGTTTAAATGATTCTTCAAACTTGTTTTTGTGTAGGAACGGAAGTCTGCTTCACATATTTGCCCGGATGTTGGCAAAACAGGGAATCCTAGTGCCTGTGTGTATGGTGCAAAGTGCCGGTTTAGTCATGATTTGGTGGCCTTCCAAGCACAGGTATTGTCATTTGTGCTCATCAATGAACGAACATTTATGTTGATTTCTATCCTATTATATATTCTTACAGAGTGCCTTTACCATTGTTATTGACTTTTTCCGGTTTCAGAAGCCTGAGGATATTCCTGGAGATTGTCCTTTTCTTAGTTTTGAAGGCCCTTGCCCATATGGAATCGCCTGTAGGTTTTCAGGTACACACAAAGGGGGCCTAGCAGAAACAACCAGTTTTCGAAGGCAAAGCTCTGAAGTTAATGGGCTTAGCAAGGATGTGCAGAAGCTATTATGGAAGGATCAAATGTGTTTCACTCGTGCAGATGCAGAGCTTAAGCGCCTTGGACTTGTGGTAGGCATTTGTATTTATATGGTCATTGTGGCTTTGTGACTTGTGAAGTTATGTTTTCTAAGTCTGCTGCATGGATTTCCGTTATCCCTTATCTTAGTCTGAAAATTTGCAAAGTTTGCTCCTCATTGCTGTCAAGAGAGTCATGAGTATTTGCATATTATTTCTTTTTCAATTTCCTATTTTGGCACATTCTTTTAAGAGATGGCCCTTCATCATGGCTACCCAATGATTTGTGCAGCATTTCTATATTAATTTATGTTGTAATTGGGCTACATTGACGATCTCATTGAGAAATTTCAGTTCCTTAATGTCGCATATGTGGAATAATTACCCAGAATGCCCACATTTCATCGTGCTTGTAATAATTTAATTGTTGAGGTTTTGTGAAGTTGAAGACCTACAAATATCCATCTTTCTTTCTTCGTCTTAATTTTTTTCCTTAAAATTGAAATTGTATCCCAATGTTATTTGTTTAAAATAGGTTCAGACAGCATTACAATTTCATAGCTTCGAGGCTTCTTATGTAGTAGATATTATGATTCCATTAGAGTTTGGGCCTAATTTTGTGCAATATTTGCTATCCAGGTGAAGGAAAATCCACGAGCCAGAAAAAACTTGGCTTGTAATGGGAGTTCTGGGGATGTAACTGAGGCTGACCTCATAGATAAGGATGTGAATGATTCATCTCCTAAACATACTGGAGAGGAAGATCCTCAAAATACATTCTTGGAGAAAGGATGTGTGAATGATAAAGTCTTAATAACTGATTCTCATCCACCAAAAAAGCCAAAAATAACTGCTGATGGCGCATTGGACGTGTTTGAAACTACTAATGGTTTGAAAACTGATATCTACTATGCAATTTCATTTAAATCATAATGTGCACTATGCTTCAAACATTTTCTATTTGTCGTCGTCTTCATCTCCACCACCTGGTACCCCAAAGGGTGTTGGTGGCATGGACCCTAAACTAGGATTCATGCAATTACAAATGACAAAATTTTTAATGGCCGGGTGCCCTTCCTAATGCCAACCCTCGTTTATCCAGGCTTGAGACTGACAATGCAAAAGCATTGGCGGATTTCTTCAAACATTTTCTATATTGACAAAAAAATTCTGGTTTGCGTTTTGTTTTATTAAAATATTCTCCATTTGTGAAAAATCAAATGCAATTGCCTGTGTATGTGCATACAATTTTTTAATATGGTGGGTGAGAATCTTACTGTTAAATACATTTGGATCAGGTACAACTTCACCAGAAAAAGGTGTTGAAGCAGCTGGTATGGATTCTGATAGTGCTGTAAATTCTGAAGTTGCAGTTTCAGACATTGACAGTGGCATAAGATTGAATGCTCGTGAAAAGAAAATTATTGACTTTAGAGGGAAGCTGTATCTAGCACCTCTAACTACTGTGGGGAATCTTCCTTTTAGGAGAGTTTGCAAAGGATTAGGTGCTGATATCACTTGTGGAGAGATGGCTATGTGCACAAACCTTCTCCAGGTTTATGAAACTTCTTTTAACAACACCAAAGTGTCTGTTTTCTTCATTTAAATTTCATTTTAAACATAATTATCTTTCAAAGCCTATTCAATCAGAATACAAATTCCGTGTTGACTGGGACTTGGATTTCATGTTAGGGTCAAGCTTCAGAGTGGGCCTTACTCAGACGGCATTCATCTGAAGACTTGTTTGGTGTTCAGATCTGTGGGGCATATGCAGACACTGTTTCTCGAACTGTTGATTTAATAGACAGAGAATGTACAGTAGATTTTATTGACATAAATATGGGGTGCCCTATTGATATAGTGGTTAATAAAGGTGCTGGATCTTCTCTTCTTGTCAAGCCACTGAGGATGAAGAATATTATTCATGCAACCAGCTGCAGTGTGGATATACCTATTACTGTTAAGGTATTTTTTAACAAAGTGATGTAGTACATTAGCCTGAACTAATTGATGCGGTGTTAGGCAGATCTGTAATAAATACAAATTTCTGCGCTCTTATTGCTATCATGTAAAATGTGATTCCTTGCCAAGAATTTGTCAGTCGGGTCACACGTCCTGCCATGTTAATGGCAAAAATTTCATACTAAGTGATTCAATTCTCTTACTGTAGTATTGGCATTTTGGCCATGCATAGTTAGCAATACATCTAGCTAATCTCGAGGCCTCGAGTTAAGATAAAATCTTGAATTTTCTGTCAACTTTTTGAAATTTCAGGCTTTGTTCCTTCACCATCGTTTGTGGTGATGAAAAAAGTGGTTTATAACTTTCAAGATTTACTTGTTTTTTCCAAAGGGATTTCCTCTAATAGGTTATTGTATAAGTAATATGCCTTTTTATTCTATCACCATCTCCATTTGTGCTGCCTTGTTATAATTTGCAAAAATATAGCTTGAAATTTCGATCTGTGAAAATGTTTTTTAGTTCGTAAGTCAATATGTATACCCTTTCTCTATTTTGGCTAGGTACGAACTGGTTATGTTGAAGGAAGGAATCGTATTGATTCATTGATTGCAGATATAAGCAATTGGGGGGCTACAGCGGTGACAATACATGGCCGATCCCGTCAGCAAAGGTACAGCAAACTTGCTGATTGGGATTATATCTATGAATGTGCAAGAAAGTCCCCATCAGCACTTCAAGTACTAGGGAATGGTGATATTTTTTCATATACAGATTGGAATAATCATGTTACAATATGCCCTGAGCTGGCTTCCTGCATGATTGCTCGAGGAGCATTAATAAAGGTAGTATTAGAACTTTTCTGCTTTTTACTTTTAAGTTAGCTTATTCATTTTGTTTTTTAAACAAAAAATGAAAATCACATTTTGCTAGTTTTTAGTTGATTTGGCTTTCTGGCGGTTACAATTTGTTTTTGAATATGTGTTTTTGCAGCCGTGGATTTTCAATGAAATCAAGGAGCAAAGGCATTGGGATATTAGTTCGGTTGAGAGATTAAACATTCTGAAGAACTTTGTGTGCCATGGTCTTGAGCACTGGGGCTCTGATACTAAAGGTATGTTTGTGTAGCATCTATGACTTTTGGTCTAGGGAACATAAAAAAAAATTGCCCTTGCACCGCACCATCTGTTAATTCACACTAGTCATAGTTTCCGGTATTTAACAATCCTGCTGCTTTCTAAAGACCTGTAAGATATTTTGGTGACTGTGTGGTTGATTCTTAATGCAAAATCAATAGCAAAGCAAGCATTAAAGATTGTTCCGACTCCTTAACTACCTTTGTGATCATTTATGCTGAGGTACCTCTCTTGAGTTGTATACATTTTGCATATTATACAATGAAAATGCTTTTGCTTTCGTTTCTGTGTTTACAAGTGTTAAAGTAAGTCCAGTAGAGTTTCAATTTATCCTTTTTCAATATGCTGAAATGGTTTTTTTTCTTTCTTTCTTTGTAGTTTAAGAAACTTGTTCCCTGCCTAATTGTCTAAATTAAAATAGGAAAGAATCCAGGGAAATTTTAATTAGTTATTTGTTCCTTCTGCTTTTCAATATGTTAAAGTATCCTTTCAATATTGAATTTTCATTAATGCCAGGAGTGGAGACAACTCGGCACTTTTTGCTAGAATGGTTGAGTTACACACACAGGTATATACCTGTCGGCTTATTAGATGTCATACCTCAGCGATTAAATTGGCGACCACCCAGTTTCTATGGTCGGGATGAACTTGAAACTCTTATGGCCTCTGATTCTGCAGCTGACTGGGTATCATTTCTTAGAAAACTATTAGACTATATAAGTTATTAGATATTGCAAGATCTGTCTCATTTTCTTTAAATTTTTTTTATGCAGATTCGTATATCTGAAATGCTGCTTGGTAAAGTACCCGCTGGTTTCACTTTTGCTCCCAAACATAAATCTAATGCATACGAGAGACCAGAAAATGGTTGACAGCTGCAGTGATTCAATAACTGCAGGAGGCAAGCGACCCTCCATTAGTAATAAATCTTACCAGAGTCTCTCCAAATTGCCCTCTCTTTTTTATTATAATGATTCCTTCTTTCGAAAGAAATAAAAAGACTTGACACTTTCATAACTCGAATTTTGATTTATTTATGGTTTGTGTAAACCTTTTTGATTTCCTTGGCATCAACAAAGCAGACAGCCTCGTGGAGATGGCTTCTGGAGATCTTGTTCTGCACCTTCAACGTCAAGATAGCCTCCTGAAGACCTTACTTTTGGTGGGCTGCTCAATCGCCCCACCCATTTTGGAGATAAAGTACTCTATAATGATTGCAATGATATTGAATTTTGTAATTCGATCGAAGATTTGTAATGTACCGTTCATTTTAGTGTGTTTATCTATATATCTCGTATGCCAAGTTTATAGGCAAAATGAGGGAGCCTTTTGCATGTTTCTCTCTCTAGTGACAAAGTTTTTTTTTTTTTTTTTTAAATAATAATAATAATAATAATAAATGGATGGGCTCTAAGTATGCACTTACACGAATACCGCTGGTATTACACTAGCAAGAAAATCAAATAATGACTACTGCAAATCAAATAAAGAGAATTATTGAAAGGGGGAAGGTGTAATAGAATTCGGGGAGTCAAAAGCCCCTACGTTTTCGATAAGGAAGCTAAAACTTTTGTCTGAGAGAATACGATCCCCGTAACTTTCAACACATTTGGAATATGGAACTGGCGATTCAATCTTGCCAAAAAATGAGATCTTGAATAGCATCGTGAGTTAATTCCGCTTACAATTGGCAAATTTGTAGTCAAAAGGGGCCAGATCATACTTAACATTTCAGCACATTCTAAGTATGTTCATCCTCATCACAATCAGAAAGGCATCGCAGCCAAGGGTATAAAATTAGAGAGAACGGGTGGTGCTGCCCAAAAATGCGCTGAATAGTATGTTTATCCACACTCCATTAGTGATGAATGTTTAAACAGTTACTATTCTTTACCAGCAGCTTGGCGTGATCGGAAGATGTCTTTGCTTTCACCGCAGTATTTTGGATCTCTTCCAGGGTACAAAATGAAGTTCCAACCAATAGGAGACCCACCTACCATGTATGTTCCCAGAGCATCTCTACCCGTCTGTCCTTCCAAGCTGGTACTTTTCTCCGAAGGTTTTGTAGCTGGTCTGTTTTCTGAATGCTCTACGCTCTGACTGCAAGGCCAATCTTGATTTTCTGCCAATGGTCTCTTTTTCCTCCCCATGTCAACCGCCTCTGCCTTCAACTGCTTAGACAATTCCATCAAGACCAGCATTTCTGTAGTGTCACACGATGAGAGAAGACTTACCATTTACTGAAAATTTCCTTAAGAAAAGTAATAATAAAATAATACAAGGCTTGTCAAATAATGACCACATTATAAGGATAGCATAAAAAAATTCATGGCAATCAGCTTCAAACGGAAAAATGAAATTGAAGTTATATTAGGTTGACATATGGTGATCCTAGATAGAAAGGAGTCAATGAATCAAGTAAAAAAGGAATAAGAAAAATAATAAGAGTTTGTTAACTTACGTTTCCGTATTTCACTTGCAGCATCACAGTTCTGGAAGTCTGGCGCACGGAGAACCTGCAACAAACATTTAGCGTCAAAGTTTCTTTGATACATACACAGATGGTGAAGGCATTGCACATATGAAGGTGACAATTATAAGGTACTAGAAATTACACATTTTTTGCATTGAAAAGCAGCAGTTAGTAAAATTTATTGTAAAAAAACATTCTTCAATGGCCAAACGTGACTTCTTTGGAATGTCATAAAAATTTAGCATGAAGGAAAATAATACTGGATAAACGCATAGGATCAGAGCTTGCATAAAGACACCAAGAGAATCCCTGTTAGTATGTTAACTACACTGTGAATAAATTGCCTTAGTCCAATGTTCTAATGGAGTATGGAATTGTAAAATGTCATGCCGCAATATTTCAAACTAAACTGAAAAGTATGCTTACATTCTTTTGATACAGATGTTGCAAGAACTTGAAAAATATTAGGCGGAGATACCATTAATCACAGTGAACCTTTCGGATCCCTCTTAACAATAATATTTAAGCTCTCCGCCATAAATGAAGGCACAACAGCTAAATTTTGAAAGAATATCCAAGCAACAGAGAGAAAAATTCACCCTGTCATCGACAATATGAAAAAAAAAGGGGGGAAAGGAAAAAACTAATCCTTAGTAGCCACATGGAGGAAACAACATGACAAATTTGATAATAGCATATGGAAAACACCAAATATTATGAGACAGTTACAAGATATCTACCACTGAATTTATGATATTCATAAAAATTAAACTTTTTCGTCTCCTTAACCGTCTTCCTGTAATCAAATGATTTGAAGCCGGGGTGAAAGATTCTTTCCCCAGCCTCCACTTCGTCTCATCACCGACAACATCAATGTTCAATTCTAAATTTTTCATGTCAAATTCAAGCCATTGCTAAAAAAAAAACAATTAAAAAAAACTGGCAGATTGCTAAATGCACTAACCAACCAATGATACCAACGCAACGGCAAGCAATTTGGGACAATTTCGAAATGGAATAAATGAAATGAAGAACAAGGGCAATCAAAAAATAAGGGGGAGGGCTAAGTTTTACAAACTTACATCAACGAAATGGGGGCGAAGTCCCTTAAAGACGGATCGGATTTTGAAGGCGGCCGAGCTCTGGAATTCGGGGGTATCGAGCTTCATTCTCTTCCTGCTATTGCCGTCCTCCGGCATTTCCACCGCCGCAGCCGGAGGTTTCGCGGCCACATCGGGGCGGGGAAGAGCCTCGGGTCCGGCGCCTTCCACCGCCGGTCCTAAAACGACGCCGGGAATGGGTGCTGGCTGCGTCTCCGGCGGACGAGAGCTGTCTCCGGCCACAGCCGCCGCCGCCATAGCCGCAGGGAAAATGGCCTAGACGGCGCCGCCGTCGGCTAAAGTGGCACTGCAAAAAGGTGGCCCATATGGTCCGTAGAAAATAGGCCCATCGTGTATTATGGGCTTTTTTTAACGTAGAAGCGCTATTAGAGAGCGCGTTAGAGAGTTTTGCTTAACTTAAATCTGACTTTTGTAGAGAGAGAGAGAGAGAGAGAGAGTGAGAGTAGTTATGGTTGAGCTTTGTATGATTTGCTTAATCAAAATTTGAAGAAATGAAATGAAGTTGGTTCATCATCAAGGTTCACTCTGGCATCCAAACGAACTTCTGAACAAAGTTAGAAATATTTAAATATTGGGTTTATTTCACGTCAATATCAATTTGGAGGTGACGGTGATAAGTTAATAAAAAAAATTTATTTTTTAAGTTAATTTTTTAATAAAAAAAACTCATAAAACATATTTCAAGTCTCTTTTAACAACCCATTGAGCCTAACACTATACACATGAAAAAATTTTGACTCTTCCTGAGAGCGACCTAAGTGATTGAGGTCACGGGGATGCTCGGGCATCCGCAACGGGTCTCTGGGTTGTCGTCAAAACCCATTTTAAATATATTCTTGATTTAGCTATTGAACCACCTTGCTTCCATTGTGAAAACATGGCCCCTTATAGAAAACTATGTTGAGAAACCAGCTTATACTTCTTACTTCTTACAGTGGCATGGATTTGTTAACTCCAAAAGTTCTTATGATGGTGCAAGGAAGGATGAAAAGGCCTTTTACTTTTACAATCTACCCACTACCCTGCACTAAGCAATATAAGAAGGATTTCAAGTCTTATGAAAATGGTGGCCTTCTCTTGATGTAGAGACCGAACGCAGCCTAAAAAATACTGTTTATTTGCACCAATTTATTAGAATATGTATTTGAAGTTTGGTTGGAAGTCAAATAAATTCACAAGATTGAGTTCAAGTTTGCTGACTTTGCTCAAGTGGGAATGGTGGATTTCAATATCTTAGGCATTTTCATTAGCTTCATTACAAAAAATCAATCAAAAGTAATAAAAGGGAACTGCTTACTAAAAATTTAATTTACTCAGACAACGTTTTGATGTACAGGGGCGGCATGGTTATATTATTTTTTTATAAAATATTATAATTATTGAAATATATTAATTCTCAAAATAAATTTTTAATATAATTTTTTTTACTAAAGAGAGTTATTTATTAATATTCAAATTGAACCAACTCTTGTGGGTGACTCGCCCGAGTCTGACTCCAACAATGGCCCCTTCCTCTTGGATCAGTTGGGCGGCCCTCTCCTCGCCGCCCGTGCGACCTCCACCTCCTTCTCCGACCACCGCCGCCGCCGCCTCGCCTCAACAGCCTACAAGATCACGCCTTGGCCTCTATTTCATGTCAAAGACTTAATTTTTAGAACAAGATGCTCCGCGCTCCCACCACAAGACCAGCACTTCGTTCCCTCTCCCACCTATCATCACACTTCTCCACCTCCGCCTCGCCACCGCCGTGGTGCGATTCCCCTACAACCACCTCCAAGATCACGCCTTCCAATACCCACCTCTACTCCTCCTTCTTCTCCACCTTGATACGCCTCTATTTAGACGCCCGCCGCTTTTCCGACGCTTCCGCCGCGTTTCGGTCGATGAGGAGGCACCGGCTCAACCCCAGGCTTCGTCTCTGGAACGAAATCTTGCACCTTTTCAATTGCTTCGGCTTGGTCTCCGAGGTATGCTTCGTCTACTCCCATTTGGTGATCTGTAACAGAGCTCCCAGTGTCTTCACTCATAATGTGTTGGTGCATGCCTTGTGTAAAATGGGCCATGTCGGCCTCGCCTTAGCTTTTCTCAGGTCTGTTGTGGTAGATGTTGTGACGTTTAATACGGTGATATGGGGGCTTTCTCAATGCTCAATGGTGGAATCTGCCATTGGGCTTCTTTCTGAAATGGTCAAGAGGGGGGCTGGTTTTGATTCCATTAGCTGCAATACTTTGATTCATGGGCTGTGTCGGAATGGAATGATCGAGAGGGCGGAGTTGGTGATGAGTTTGTTGGACGCTTGCGACGGGCCTGCGCGAGATCATTTCAGTTATAACGGTATGATTGATGCTTACTGTAAGGTTGGAAGGATGGAAGCTGCTATCAATTCGATGGAGAAGATGAGTGATGACAACCTCTGTCCTGATTTAATTACCTATAACACTTTAGTTCATGGGTTTTGTAGGACTGGCAGGCTTGATATGGCTCAAAATCTTAGGGATGAAGTGTTTGGAATTAGGGGAGAAAGTGCGATTTTGGATCCGAATGTTGTCACGCATACAATATTCATCAGCGAGTATTGTCGGGATAATAAGCTGGAGGATGCATTCTCGTTGTTTGGAGAAATGATAAAGAGGGGTATCTCGCCTGACGTAGTTACATATACTTCACTTGTTTCAGGGTTATGTAAGCTTCTCAAATTGACCGAGGGGGTTGCACTTTTTAGAAAGATGACAAAGTCGGGTGCCTTTCCCAATCATGCTACTTACTCAGCTTTGGTGGAGTCATTATTCAGGATGAATAAGGAGCTGATTGCTTGTGCTTATTTTTCAGCAATGATCTCCAAGGGGATCTCCCTTGACATCAAGTTGTATACAACCTTGATGCACGGCCATTTTAAGGTGGGCAACGTAGGTGAAGCAGAACACACATTTCAAACTATTTCGAAACTCTTTCCACGCCCTAATTCTGTAACATACTCTGCACTGATCGATGGACGTTGCAGAGTGGGAGACATGAGGGGTGCACAATATGCATTAGATCAAATGTCTAAAAGTTGGTTAGCTCCAAACGAGGTTACATACTCTAGTGTTGTGAATGGGTATGCCAGAAGAGGTATGTTAGAAGAAGCTATGAAGGTAATGCGGGAGATGGAAGCAAGAAGCATCCCACCAAATGTAATCACATATGGGGCTCTAATAAATGGATGCTTTAGGGCAGCAAAGCTAAAAGAAGCTTTTGAAATGTATGAGGAAATGATGACCCTAAAAAAGATTGAGCCAAACAATATTTTACTTGACATAGTATTCAATAGACTGAGAAAAAATGGTAGAATGGAGGAAGCAAAGGACTTGTTTGAAGATATGGTGGCAAAAGGAATATCACCTGATTGCTATAATTACACTTCCCTTATGGACGGCCTATTCAAAACGGGAAACTCATCTGCAGCTTTTAGTATCGGGGAAAAAATGATGAAAAACAATTCAGTTGATGTGGTGGCTTATAATGTTTTCATTAATTGCCTTCTTAGAGTGGGTAAGGTGAAAGAAGCTGAAACATATTTGGGAGAAATGGAAGATCTAGGTCTGGCTCCTGATCAGGCAACATATAATACCATGATCAGTGCATCCATTAGAGAAGGGAAACTGGAAGAAGCCCTGGAGATCATGAGGGGGATGAAAGACTATGGTCTGCATCCTAATATAATAACATATAACACTGTCATTCAAGGGCTATGTGAAGCCGGGGATGTACAGCAAGCGGTTGCTTTGTTGCATAAAATGGTTCAACTTGATAGTTGCTTGAGTTCTTCCACGTATGGTGTCATAATACGTGCCTGTATCAAGAGTGGTGAAGTTGATTCTGCCTTGAGAATGCATCAGAAACTAGCTGCAATGGGAATTCAACTAAATTCAACAATTTATAATACCCTTATCAACATTTTGTGCCAACTTGGGATGACGAGAAAAGCAACAAGTTCATTGAAAGATATGTTAGGAAGAGGAATGAGAGCAGATGTCAACACTTACAATTCACTGATAGTCGGGTACTGCAAGAGTAGCCACATAAAGAGAGCATTTGCTTGTTAGTTGCAAATGCTGGGCGAAGGAATTTGTCCAAATATACTGACCTATAATTCACTTCTTACTGGCCTATCTGATGGTGGTTTAATGCAAGAGGCAAATGAATTATTTGCTGAAATGGGAAGTAGAGACCTAGTGCCCAGCCCTAGTACTTACAACATTTTGATTGCCGGCCACGCCAAGAAGGGCAACAAGAGGGAGTCCATTCGGTCATATTGTGAAATGGTGGGAAAAGGTTTTGTGCCCACTGTTGGCACTTACAACACTCTTATAGCTGATTTTTGTGAAGTATGTATGATGGACCAGGCCAATGAATTAATGAATGAAATGAGCAGACGAGGTGTGCCCCCAAACTCTTCGACATATGATATACTAATCACTGGGTGGTGCAAACTGTACAACCAAGTTGAGGTGACAAGATTAATGAAGGAAATGCAGTTGGAAGGGTTTACTCCCTGTGAAAGCACTTGCCGGCATATCAGTAATGCCTTTGCTAGACCTGGGCAAAAGGGGCAGGCTCGACGGCTATTGCAAAAACTATACAAGAGAAGGCTTGTGCAAGGGATCTCTAAAGATACTGACATTGGTGTACTGGAAAGCCAGCGGCATCTCTGATGGCCAGTTAAGTTATTTGGAATGGAATACAATGAATGGCAAATAGCCAGCGGCATCTCTGATGGCCAGTTAAGTTATTTGGAATGGAATACAATGAATGGCAAATAGAGAGGGGCATCTCTGATGGCCAGTTAAGTTATTTGGAATGGAATACAATGAATGGCAAATAGAGAGGTCATTTTTAGAGCCACGGAAGCTGTAAAGAAACGATAGTTTGCACAGTTGTTTATTAACCCATTCAATTGTCATCCTATTTGTACAGCTCACGATAAATTATGAGGAAATCTCTAAACTATACTAAATGGTCTCTCTATACATTCCACTGGATGGCTCTTGTTAAACTGAACTACCACGGAAAAACTATCTCCCCCTGCTCCGAAAGCCCCTATTAAAGTGCAGAATGTTTAAGCGTGTATCTGTTCAAGTGTTTTCCCCTGTGATAGTTTCGGGTGCATCTGTTTTGGACTTGTTGAAAGATCTTTGTGCTTCCAATGCAGGTTTCTGCCCTGCTGCGGCACCTTTCTGGAAAATGTCACCATGTACCTGCTTTTCTGAATCTCGGGGACTCAATAAGTTCTTCTCCACAACTTCAAACTTGGTCGTGGCCAGAGGAGCAGTTCCTACATTATTCGCTGGTTTTGGAGTGTCAATAGTGAGCGAAGAGATCGCATCCCTGGAGGAATACCAACTGTTCCCGCAAGCAATGCACTCTAACTGCACGTACACATTTTCATCAGCCACAAAACATCACGGATAAAAAATTCTACACATGCTATTCAACGCTACTTCGATTTGCAGGACAATTTATAAATGGAAGGCAAAACTAAAAAATAAACTTAGTTGAATACGAACCAAATAACGATCAGCAGATCCTCCTGCTTGGATTATATCTGCGACTCTAACTTTTCTTTCCATGCACCTTTTGCAGAGGGCATCTGTCATCTGTTCATATCATCACATACATATTTAGCGTTAACCCAAGTGAACACGCATATATTCCTGGCAGATACAGGGTTGAAATTAAAAATGTTGACCTGCATGCTTTCCTGCTCCTCAGGTTCCTTTGTAGATCTCTCATCAGCAGTTAAACCATCCTGCACATCGTACAAGCTCTCCAAAATAAACAATCATCAATATTGTCAAATTGATGATATATCATTATTAGTCAAATTAATAAACTCATTCATAACATAGAAAATCACTTACACTTAAGGTCTGTTTGGTTTGATAGATTACAATAGAAAGAAAAAGATAAGGATTTAAGAAAGAAAAAAAAAGAAGAAAAGAAATTAATTTTCCTCTCATATTCTCTCATGTGTTTGGTTGGAAAGAAAAGAAAATTTTTTATGGCATCATTCTCATCTTCTATCATTTCCTTGCATCTTTAGTGAGAAAATGGTTCGTGAAGAAATTTTCCCCCATGATGTAAAACATATTTCCTTTCAAATTTTCTTGCAAACCAAACAGAAAAATGTGAGAAAAGCACACTGTTCTCACATTTTTTTCTCTATCTCACAATCCAAAGAGACCTTTAGAGAGAAGCTTAAAGAAACCGAAGTATAATATACACTAAAATTCCACTGAAATCAACTTATGAAATATGAAAACTACATAAACTCTAAAATCTACATGAGCAACATTAGTCATTGGTTCAAGGACACATACCTTCAATTCATTTGGCGACATATTCAACACAACAGAGGGTTCCAACTCTTTCTTCAGCAAGCGTCTAGCCAATAACACATTCCTCTGAAAAAACATATCTACACATTCAGATCTTTGGGAATAAAGCCCCATGCAGATGTTACTCTGAAAGGTCCAACAAATAGACCGTCTGACAGGCAACAGTGTCAGCTGCACCATATGAATCTTAATTCATTTCAAAATTAATTTACTAGGATAGAATGAACATTATTATACAACTATTGAACATGCATAGATAACTTCTTCCCCAGAACCAGAGGTGCAGCTCTCCAATTGGACGTCACAAACAAGAGAAGAATTTTCTCATGGTTTAACTTGCACTTATACTATAAAACTTCAGTCACTGCCTTCCTGTTTTACCTCTACGAGTAATACTATAAATGCCTTTTTGTTTCAAGATATAAATTTAAAAGTCTAATAAACAACAAATTACATGTGGAATAATCGTCCAAATATAAGAATAATAAGAAAAGTTCACCAGTGCTGTCAATTAGCTTTAAAACTCAATTCAACCTTGAGATTGAAACATAATTGCCGCATTTTCTGGTTATACTTCTGAAAATCTGACCCAAGAGCTTCGTTGCAAGCTTTCTCCAAAGCAGTTGCAGCAGAGACAGCAGAATCAGGCCACTGAAGTTTTGCATCACCCTAAAAACCACCAAGCTGTCTTACATGAATCTATGGGGAAATACAGCGAATAGATACAACAGTATCTACCATTGTAATTCTTACATGAATGAATTTAATAGAGACCAGAATGTTAGAAACAGCAGAGAAGGAAAGCAATAAAAAAATCTGCATGTACCACCGAAGCAATTGTGATAAAATTTACATTAATCATTCATTGGTCAAAATTTTCCATATAACTGAAATAAAACATTAATAGGCATCTGAGACAAAAAGAAAGATAAACATGGTAAGTTGCAAAGCTATGCGAGGAGGTTTGGTCCTACAAAAGATAATGCCAAGGTTACAATTTCTTCGTCTTCAACCTTATCCCAAAAGCAAGACAGGAACATGAAAATGAATCTGGGCTCTATCACATGATCCATGCAAGTAAAAAAGAAAAAGTCTTGATGAAGTTTTCCTGCTAACTTTCAGTGATAGATAAAAGTTATATTGCACACAACAATACATAGTGATCATAAAACATTACAAAAAATCACTCTTCTTCTTCCACCTTATCCTGAAAAGAGATTGGGGATATAGGTCCATATCCAGACTTAAGACTTGCAATGCAAAAACATTACTCGAAAAAAAAAAAGAAAAAGAAAAAAAAAAACAAAAAAAAGCTAGAAGCTAACCTTCAATTTCTCATCAAAAGTTTCTGATGTCAAGTCAGCACCATTTTTGCATGCTGAATTCTGATTGCCACGCTTTTCACCGTCCTCTGTCTCATAGTTTTCCTTGCATGCAATTTTCATCGCTTCAAGGAGTTTAACCAAGCATTTGTCACGATATGTCTCACATGTGAGTGCTTTGCAACTTGTCAAAATAGCATAAAATTCTGAGGCTTCACTTGTGCAGCTCCCAGGGGTTTCAGCTTTCATTAGCTGCTCAGCTCTATTAGTAATACTGTCATCATCCCTAGAAACATCAATTGGTGCCATGTTTTTCTTTTTTAGGATCCTCTTGCTCTTCAGTTGATCCTCTTGCTCACCAGAACCCTCCTCCAGTTCAAGATCTGGAAGCTCGCCAATACGCTGTCGGGTTTTTTGCACTAGGAGATCAATTTCATGTTGCTTGTTGTCTTCGTAATCTTTATCAGTAAGCTTCCATAATCTTCTCTCAACAGTATCATAAACTTTTTGTACAATAAAGCCAGGGTGCTGTGAGCGTATTGGAAGTTGTTTGTGAAGAGGAACAAAGTGAACCACACACTTGTGCATTACAGATTCAGCTGGAACATCATCACGATGAAAACTGTAGAACAGTTGTCTAGTGTCAGAGTGTTCCCAGTTACCACCACCTTTTTTTTCAGCTTCCTCAGGTCGGTAAAACCACTGCCCAGTAACCAACATATTACCATCTGTGCCCTGAGTTATATCCTGAAAAATCAATAAGAAAAAACATCTTGTCATCATCTTCACTTGTAGTTTACCCCGCTAGGCTGGGATCAGCAGCATGAGTTTTTGGTTACTTGTTGAATATGAAAAAGCTAAAAGTGACAGTATGAAAACATGCAGAAACAAAGTGGCAAGTTCCACAATTAGATGCTGTTCTTAGCACAACTTTCAATAGAGAATAAATAACCAAGAAAACTTAAGTGATAAAAAAAAAGATCACTACAAAATAAAAATACTCTTTCTTCTATGAGGGCAGTAGGAAGTCTAGCAGAAAACCAGGGCAAGGAGGAATAAGCAAATAGAAGAACAAATAAAAAACTTGAATATTCAGCAAACACCAATATAACACCTGCAGTAGCAGCTAAAGATAAGAATGAAAGCAAACACTCCACATACACACTGTAAGAAACGTGGGATTTGGATGTATTTGAAATTATTATATAAAGTGGCACAACCAGTTTTAAACTGCGGCGTGGCAGCTATCATTCAAACGAGACAAAAGACAAATGCCAAGATTCATTAACTACAAAGAAAAGGAGGAAAAAAAAAGGGTATACTAGAACATATCTAAAACTACAAGATTTGGAACATCCAAACCAAGACACACCTCTGATGTTTGGAGTGTCTACGCATATTTCAGTTTCTGTTGCATGAGTGCTATAAATGTACAGTCCAATTTAAATAAAGACCAATATAATATAGTATAGGATCCATGAAAACCTCAAAATTCAAGGAAAGCACAAACAAACAAGACTTGACGATTGCAATAAGCCCGCAAAAATTTTATACTATCCAAAAAGCAGAACGTTGGATGTCTCAATAAATCAGCTATTCCACCAAACAACTACTATAACAGCACAGTACCATCAAAATTACCCACAAGCATCGTAGTGAGACTAGCATTTAAAATATAAACAGATACTCCAGCACTTTTAAACCATTAAAGCAAATTGAATCCAACTGTTAAATTCCCACAAATGGAAGATGCATCTAACAAGAAGACAATTTTTTTTTTTTTAAAAAAGCAGCAAACTGGGCACAATTCAGACACAGGAAGAAATCGCATAATAGCAATAAAAAACACTTCAGAATTTTAAAAGAATTAATTTCCCAACCACATGCCGTAACCAATTAATATCCTTATATATGTACAGCTTCATAATAAATAATACTTGACAAACAATTCAGTGAGCTCGCACAAACATAATCAGGCCAATATATTTCTATTAGAGTTATTTATTTACTTTTACAAACTTCAATAAACGGAGTCATAGGCCAGTACCTTTATGATAGCGACATAAGGTTTCTGACCTTCTCCCTCAGGAGTGAGAAGAACGGGATCCTCCTGCCACAAAAAAATAAAATTTACATATATTACTCGAATCAATTTCCACGGGCAACAAAAACGAATACCGCTACCACCTGAATAACAAACAGTACGCTAATCTAAGATCTGAACAAACGTAAAAATGCAAACTTTAAGACAGCATGAATATGATCGTTTGTAAAAACCGGGCATTCACTTCTAAGTTCTTGAAGAAAACATTATCCCCAAAACAAATGGGAAAAAAAGAAAAGAAAGAGAAGGAGGAAAACAAAATCAAATACCAGTTCAAATTGGTTTCCATCATACTCAAAGCTCTTGTAGTGCCTCTTCCTGCCTTTCCCCTTCCCAGAAACCTTGACAACCTCCCCGATTGGCTTGGGGATGGCCTCATCCTCTTCCCCCTCGCCGTCCTCGCCTTTACCCTCCTCCCCGGCCGCCTCTTCGTCATGGCCCCTCCTCCTCTTCCTGCCGTCGGTCGGAGAGGAATCCTTCCTTGAATGGGTGCCGGCGGCACCGGCGGCACCGACGTCGACGTCGTCGTCGTCGTCGGTGGTGATGAGACGCCGCTTCCCCATTCGTCGCAAGAACAACAGCTACGGGCTCGGCAACGGCGACGGTATAAATCGTGATTTCCTCCCGTTTCTACATTTACCTCCCTCTACTCTTATTATCGACTTTCATTGTTTTCCCCTCCCCATTAATAACAAGATAAATTTTGATTAAAATCATATAATTTTGGAAAGATAAAACACAACTTTGATTTCACTTATACTATATATTTAGTTGCATTAAACCAACCTTATATAATAATATTCAATTTTAACTAAATATAATAATTATAATAATATTTCTTATTCATATAAATCAATATAATTATATTTTATTTTCAATTAAATTCTTAAAATAATAAAAACATAAGTTTCTGCCATTACTATTTATAAAAATAATCTGGTTAAATTTATTATATTTTCCACTTTTTAAAGTGATAAAAAATATTTAATTATTTTATTTTAGTTTAATTCATAACAACCTGAAAAGTACCCCAACTAACCACTCACAGTGGGCATATTTTAGTCGTTTGCAATAGAAAATTGTATATAAAATATTTTAAAAAAATTAACATATTTTGTTGTTATAATAACTAATTAAAAATACCTAAAATTATAAAATAATATTTAACATCTACAATTCTTAGTCAAGTGTTGTTACAGCATTTTAAAAAATAGAAAAGGGTCAACTCTTCATGCATATCACACCCATTAAGTTCCTTCTATAATAATTTTGAAAATTTAGCCATTAATAGGTGTTTATTGTATTGGATCTTATGGCAAATAAAGTTATAAAACCTTGCAACGGATTATTCTCCTAAAATTTCTATTCAGTGAAGGAGATCAAGTAAAATCAAGCTAATGTTCCACATTTTCTTCTTACAAAGTCGACACTCACCTGGCCTCACAGAAGAGTAAGCTGTCCCACTACCATCCTCCACAACCAGGCGTACCTCAGCTGGGCTCACAAAGAACCATCAGATCTATGGCTGCGCATACGTCGGTCCAAACGAATTAACTGACCGAACTAATTAGTTTTGGTTTATATGTGTAGGCAATTTTGGTTAAGAATCAAACCAAATCGAAAAAAAACAACTTAACATTTGTGTTTTACGTGAGTTATTATTTATTTTTTTGGTTTATTTGTAATTGTTTGATATGTTTAATATATTATCTAGGGTTAAATTATATTATAACTTTATTCATTATAAAAGTATTAATTAATGTTATTATAATTTTAATAATTTATTCTTTTAAAACCGGCCAAACCAAACCGAAATAATTCTTTTTAGTTTTTCGTCTCTAAGGTCATTTTGGAAATTCAGTTTGGTTCAATTTAGAACCGAATTGCTCTCCCCTAACCTGATCAAGTGAGAGTGAAAAAAAAAATTAATCCATGACAGATAAGGCATCGTTGTGGTGCCAAGTAGAATAAAAAGGGGTTGGGTCCTGATAAGTTAAGAGCCGCTTCAGTGATAATACAAAGGGCCCTAACAAAGAGTTGATAATAGTTATGATGAAAGGTCTAGTTTTCTTTCAGGATTACAGCGTCGCAGGAGTAATTGAAGGATATAAGGGGAGCAAGGTCAAGTCAGATCCTACACATTATGAAGGTTATACTGTTCAATGTTATTTTTCCCCTGTTGAAGCTTAATGCTAAATCTAGTTTGCAAGCAGTCAAACAAATTGCCCTGCCGTGACCACCTGTTTAACAAGATAAAAAAACGCCAAACCTAACTCATCAATCAAGCTGATTTTTAATTCATACAGTTTCTTCTTTGGAGGTTCCGACTCAACTCGGATCAAATCATTCAGCACCTGTAACATGATAATAGAATCTGTCAGGCATTTTCTCACTCGTTTTAATGATCCTTGATTCAGGAATAGTTTATTTGTCAAAAACTAATTTTTAGTCGGTCAAGCAGTTAAAACAGTGTCAAGAAAACAAAATTATTAATAAAATTTATTTCCGCCAGCATCCTGTCGGTTCAAATGTCGGGAGGCCAATTGCAAGCACACCGAAAAATTAAATAGGGACATAGCTGTGTGTACATACCTTGAGAGCGGTTCCCAGCCTACCACTGCGTTTTTCACTCTTAACCACGAGCAAAGCATATTTAAAGGACTTCACATCCACCCCCTTCTCTTGTCCAGGCCAGAAGTTCATGCAATCACGGCTCTCTGGACTAGCCTCATCTTCTGAAAACTTTTCATCCTGTTTAAATGCATCATCATCAAGTATGAATAAGAGTCCTCCAAAAAGGCTTAGCTGGTATCACCTCAGTAATATGATGTGCAAAATGCAAAAGGATCCCATTAACTGCACTTGCTAGATATGCAAAAGGATGCCATTACTTCGAGCGAAGAAATTGATAAGTTGATTAAGGGTTGGAAGAAGGCCTTTTGCTGCAAATAAAAATAAAAAATCCAAGTCCTCGTCCCAAGGTTTTTCCTCTCGTAAGCGAGGATTCATTCCGGCAACTACTACAACACATACAACACCTAATTTCACAACAAAATTCTCTCAAACTTTAAACAATGTGGCATTCAATCCTAAGCAATCGGACCGCAATGAGGAAGAATTAAAAGAGGCACTTAGGATTTTCAAATCAATTTGTCAAATCTACCTTAAATCTAGACATAATGCACACAGTGATTCAAAAGATTCAATAAGGAATTTAGAGTCTAATACTAACGCTGTCTACCAAACACTTGGTGTTTTTCAAATGAAGACTATTGATGCTACTCAATGGCTCCTAATTCAGGTGTGTCATCTCACATGACATCTTCTCTTAATCTCTTTGATTCCAATACTACTTATCCCGGTTCTAAAAAGCGTATTGATTGGCAATGGGAAGAAACTTTCTATATCCCTTATTGGTAATATCACTCTCACCACCCCCTTTAGATCTATTACATTAAAGAATGTTTTGCATGTCCCAGTGGAAGCAAAACTTGCTGTCAATCAGTCAGTTCACAGCTGACTTTAATTGTGATATTCAATTTACTCCTATTGGCTTTCTTGTCATTAACATAGGGAGTAGACGAGTAATTATTCAAGGATTTAAAGTTGATAGTCTCTACAAGATTAATGAGTTGCAACATTTTGGCTATTATTACAGAAGACTAGAGAAACAAGCATTGTCTCTCTAGCATTCTAGCTTGGGTCATTGCTCTGCTGATGCACTTTTGATTCTCAAAAATAAAAATTTAATAGAAACCGAGCTTGAAGCCAAATCTATAACCTTTTGTCGAAGTTGTCAGTTAGCAAAGTCCACTAGATTGCCACTTTCAAACAATAAGAATTACTGTTCTAATCCATTTAATAAAGTGCATTGTGACCTTTGGGGTCCAACATCTATTATTTCTGTTGACAATTTTTGATATTATGTTATTTTTATAAATGACTGTACTAATTTCACTTAGTTTTATCCTTTGCGCAATAAATTAGATTTCTTCAATGTCTTTCTTATTTTTGATGTGTATGTTCAAAGACAATTTTTAAAGAAATCAAGTGTTTACAATCTCATGGAGGTGATGAATTCATGTATGTAATGATGCAAAATTACTATTTATCCAATGGTATAACTCATCAGGTCTCTTACTCATACACACTTCAATAAAATGGCAAGGCTGAAAGACGACATAGAACAATTATGAAAGTTGGACTGTCCTTGCTATTTCACAGTGATGTTCCATCCCAATTCTGGATACAAAGCTTCTTAAAAGCGGTGTATATCATCAATAGAAGGCCTTCCTCAATTTTGCAGCATGATATCTCTCCTTACTTTGCCTTGTTTAAAAAGCATCCTGACTACTCTTCTTTCAAAGTCTTTGGATGTTGTTGTTATCCTTGTTTAATGCCCAAAATGGTCACAAGTTTTTTACTGAGGTTATTGCCTTGTGTTTTTCTCGGATACAGGTCTCACTACAAGGGATATCTCTGTTATCATATTCCTTCCAAGAAGTTCTTTACCTCTAAGAATATTATATTTGATGAACATATCTTTTCTTACAAATCTTTCTCTCAACAAAAGGATTCTTGTTGCCCAAGAACTGGCCCGAAAAATCTAACCTACATGGATTTGGTTCCTTTCACAATAATAAACCAAACACAAGCTCTGTTAGTATTGTCATCTCATCATCTTCTTCAAAGTCTTCTAAGCACCAGCCAAATAATAACTCCTCTAAAGCAACAATTTCTAATGTTGTTTGTTCATCATCCATTCCTTCTCCTACTATCACACGTAATGATACCTCGATGCCCACTATTGGACCTCGTCACTCCATGATTACCAAGTCGCAGCTTGGTGTTGTTAAACCAAATCCGAAATATGCACTGATGGATACAAAACCTGAAAAATATTCTCAGAGAACCATATACTGTCAAAGTAGCTCTTAAACATCCAGGGTGGCTGGAGGCTATGCAAGAGGAACTTCAAGCTTTAGAAGTCAATCAAACCTAGGACTTAGTACCCAAAACTTCTGATATGAATGTTATAGGAACTAAATAGGTTTTTCGTGTCAAATACAATGCTGGTGATACCGTACAAAGGCTTAAAGCTTGCCTTGTTGCAAAAGGCTTCAATCAGTGAGGAGTAGACTTCTCTGAAACTTTTTCTCCTATTGTAAAACCAGCAATTGTGTGCAATGTTCTTGCCCTTGCCTCAGTAAAGAGATGGAACATTCTTCAGTTTAATATTAAAATGCTTTCTTACATGGAGAGCTTCAGGAAACTATCTATGTTTCTCAGCCACCAAAGTTCAAGAATTTAGCGTACCCAACATATGTATGCAAGTTCAAGAAAGCCTTGTATGGCTTGAAACAAGCTCCACGTGCTTGGTTTGATAAGTTCAGCACCTTATTCTCACAATGCTTTCACTCTAGCACTACTGATTCTTCTTTGTTTGTTCTTAGAAAGGATGGTGATTTGGTTGTCTTACTCTTGTATGTTGATGACATGTTAATCACATGAAGCTCTTTTGTTCTACTTCATAGATTTTTGCATAACTTGAACAATGCATTTGCAATGAAAAATCTTGGATAGGTTCACTACTTCCTTGGTATACCGGTTCAGTCCATTTCTCGAGGCTTATTCTTGTCTCAACAAAGATATGCTACAACTATTCTAAAAAAAGCACGATTACTAAATGCAAAACCTCTAACAACTCCAATTGCATATAAACTACAACCGCTAGATAATTCTCCTCCATTTTATGACTTCACTATGTACAAGTAGCTTGTTGGATCCCTTTAATATCTCACATGTACACGACCTTATATCTCGTTTGCTATAAATTGTTTTGTCAAAATGTGCAGCAACCAATTGATTTCCATTTTTCATAGGTAAGAGGATTCTCATATACATCAAAGGCACACTCTATCATAGTTATTTCTTATTTTCTCAAATTAATTTATCTCTCAGTGCCTATTCTGATTCTAATTGGGCAGGCTGCTTTCAAACACGAAGGTCTACAACTGGCTTCTGCACCTGTCTTGGCTCAAACTGTATTTTATGGTCCGCAAAGAAACAACTAACTGTCTCTAGAAGTAGCACACAAGCTGAGTATTGTGCCATGACTATCATTGTAGCCAAAATCACTTGGCTTTCATTTCTCCTCAAAGATCTTCATTTATCAAGTGTCTTCACTAATTTTATATTATGGCAATCTTAGTGCATTAAAGTTAACTATCAATCCGGTATTTCATACTCATTCTAAGCATATAAAAATTAATTATTACTATGTTAGGGAACAAGTAGCTTTGCAAAAATTATAAACCAAGCATGTCTCCTCCTCAGATCAGTTAGCTGATGTGTTTATAAAAACATTGCTATTACGTCCTTTCTCTACAAATATATTCAAGCTCAGTATTTTACCTTTGTCTCGCTTGAGGGGGATCTTAATGTAAATGATAGAATCAAAGGTATAAGTGTAAATTAAATCTATTTTTAATTAGTCATGTCGATAACCGACCCATGCATGTCATGTTCACGAAGACTTGTATACATAAATAGCCATTGTAATCTTTATGTTCGAGTTAATGAAAGTTCAATTGTTCTCATAAGAGAACAGTAGTGATGTGGAGGGGAGATTGAGGTTGGCAATTTACAGCCGTAAAATGTATGGACATATATTAATAGCAGTAGTCTCTCACTTCAAAGATATGCTACATATTTAAGTCTTTTATCTTTTTAAAGAGAGATATGGACAAATTGCAATGATTATGCTGTTTAATCTAATCCATAAAATGGGCACAAAGTCCCACTAATCAAGAATTCTAGATAAGCAGTAAAAAAAAGGCGTGTAGAATTTGTCAAATATTATACACCACAATTACACAAAAAGAAAGAATGAAAAAGAAAAAATTAATAGATGAGGTATAAAACATGCTCCACTGGCATATCAAAAGCATATAAAACCTTACCGACTCATAGTAGCTGCAGTCATCATCTTTTGGATTCCGGGAGAGAAGCCCATTCAGTATCTTGGCAAGTGAAGGGTTGTACTTTGGATATTCTGACTGCAAATACATTCGAGTAGCACAAAGAAAAGATTATTATACATGTCTTTAATTAGTCCTCTTCAAGGTGATTCACCCGCATATTCTTCTTAATCTTCAAATTACTCTCACCCTACCTCTCGCCTTATATTACAGTGCGTAATCTCTGTTTTTAATATATTATTTCCTTCCAAGTTCTTCAACATTCATTGGTAAGCTTTCCTATTCACAAAATCATTCTCATCTCCTTGACTTATTTCCCTACTTCTACTTTCCTTCCAACAATCTCTAAGGAGTTTGCTTGAGTAACCCGAAAATATTAACAGCGTACTGCTCTACTCTTCATTTCCAAATCAAGTCAAAGCTACTTATGTATACACATTATGACCAACCTTGATCTCTTCAATTCAGATCCTTGATTTCATAATCAGCATGTTCTGCCCTTATGTTATTCCATCCCTGAAAGAACTGAATGTAGTAATTTATCTTGAACTTCTACCAACAAAGCCCATTCATCCGATAATACATCCATTAGGTTTGACACCACAAATTGAACAAGCTTAGCTTGTTCCCTGACTTCATTCACCATACTCACCCTCACATAACTTTAGTCCTGACATGGAAACAATAAAACTTAGGTAATGGAACTTCTACCTTTAAAGAATCTTAAAGTTCTTCCCATGACTTGATCTGATCTTCATTATTCTGTTTCAGACTTGAAAGAAATTTTATTTTGGCATCCCGAACATGATTTGGAAGAAGGATAGCATTTAGAGAATTCATGCAGCCTCATCAGTCTCAACCATACATTCCTAAGACAATGCCACGCCATGTAGCAACTAAAGATGTAAATACCTAAGACAATGCCCTCATCAGTCTTACAAAGTTCCAGCGTATCATCATTTCGATATATCATACTCAAATAATTGGGCATTTGATCAAAGTATAAGATGAAATTCAAGGTTCTCGAATAATACTCTACAAACTTCATTTCACTTTCCAAATGATCCGGATCAAATGTACAAATATAAACTAAATTAAAGTATTTCAATCCTCACAAAACATGTATAAAAATACATAAAATCGATACTGCAAACTTCACACACACATATATATAGATCATCACTTACAAAAAAAACATTATAATATAACAAATACTAATCCATGTTCATATACACAAATCAAGGTCTTGCCGGTACGCGGCGACGTAGATACAGCAAAACCCTTATTAATTTCAGAGTGATCACAAACACCACCACAACGGGGCCGAAAGCCTCAACATAACCTTCATATCTCATAAGAAAACACCGCACAGATGGCATCACATTTGCAGTGTGTAATATGCGTATTCACTAGTTGTCTTCCCCTTCCTCCACATATTCCTCCTCTTCTTCCACCACTGCATCTTGGTATTGCTGATACTCAGACACCAAGTCATTCATGTTGCTCTCTGCCTCGGTGAACTCCATCTCGTCCATGCCCTCCCCAGTATACCAGTGCAAGAAGGCCTTCCTCCTGAACATGACGGTGAACTGCTCAGACACCCTTTTGAACATCTCTTGGATGGAGGTGGAGTTTCCCATGAACGTGGAGGACATGGAGAGGCCGATTGGGGGGATGTCGCAGACGCTGGACTTGACGTTGTTGGGGATCCACTCCACGAAGTAGGACGAGTTCTTGTTCTGGACGTTGATCATCTGCTCGTCCACTTCCTTGGTGCTCATCTTGCCCCGGAACATGGCCGATGCAGTGAGGTAGCGGCCGTGACGGGGGTCGGCGGCGCACATCATGTTCTTGGCGTCCCACATTTGCTGGGTGAGCTCGGGGATGCTAAGGGCTCGGTACTGCTGGGAGCCTCGAGAGGTGAGGGGGGCGAAGCCCACCATGAAGAAGTGGAGACGAGGGAAGGGGATGAGGTTGACAGCGAGCTTTCTTAGATCGGAGTTGAGCTGCCCGGGGAAGCGAAGGCAGCATGTCACACCGCTCATGGTCGTCGAAATCAAATGGTTGAGGTCCCCAACTGTTCATGCACACATGAAAACAGCATCATATATATATTTCTAAACGAAGTATCATAACACAAATAGGATTTGAGACATTCATGGTTAATTTATACCGATATACGCAGGTGAATTGGACTTACAACTGGGATTTGTGAGCTTCAGGGTTCTGAAGCAGATATCGTAAAGAGCCTCATTGTCAAGGACCATGCACTCGTCGGCGTTTTCGACTAGCTGGTGAACAGAGAGGGTGGCATTGTAAGGCTCCACCACAGTGTCGGACACTTTGGGTGAGGGGAAGACAGAGAAGGTGAGCATCATCCTATCTGGGTATTCTTCTCTGATCTTTGATATCAGCAGGGTCCCCATCCCGGATCCGGTTCCACCTCCCAGGGAATGACAGATCTGGAACCCTGCACATGCACATGAATCAATCCCATGATCAATTAGCCTGTGTAACGCAGAGTACGTAGATCTATTACTGAGCCTCGCGAATTGATTAAGCTTCAATGTTCGAACTATAAACGCCATCTCAAACCTATGAAATTCTTCATTAATCAATGTATCTACTGCTACACGATTAACCCCAAAAGGCTTTTTATCTCTATACGACGTTACACTAACATACAAACCAGTACACCACCACTAGAAAAAAATTAGCTTCCCACAATAAAGAACAGATCATCTTGCGAACTTTACATTGTATGAACAATCGATGGTTAATTACCTTGTAAGCAATCACAATTCTCGGCCTCCTTCCTGACAACATCGAGAACGGCATCAATGAGCTCGGCCCCCTCGGTGTAATGGCCCTTAGCCCAGTTATTGCCAGCACCATTCTGGCCGAACACAAAGTTGTCCGGCCGAAAGATCTTGCCGTAGGGGCCAGTCCGGAGGCTGTCCATGGTGCCGGGCTCAAGGTCCATGAGCACGGCCCTGGGCACGTACCTGCCTCCACTGGCCTCGTTGTAGTAGACATTCACTCTCTCCAACTGCTTGTGCGAGTCCCCGATGTAGTTCCCCTTAGGATCAATACCATGCTCGTTGCACACCACCTCCCAGAACTTGGCTCCGATCTGGTTCCCACATTGCCCAGCTTGGATGTGCAAGATCTCCCTCATCTTGGTCAAATTCTATATCATTAGAAAAAAAGAACCCAACATAGAACAGATCATCAGAAATGCCATAAACCGATTTGGATAGATGCAAGTAGATGGAGTTAAGAGACGTTGCTAACCTGTAGAGGAGAGGAAGGGTATAGGATTGACCTATAGCAAATATTGATTATGAGCTAGTGGGGATGGGTTCTTGTACTTGTGGAGAGCCGGGGGGATTGAACTTGGATATTTTAGACTAAGTGGGGAGAGGTAGGGAGTAGATATCGGGTGAAATCAAGAGAGAATGATTGAGATGGGGGTGATTTGATGTTTTTCAATATACGAGATAAAATCTGAAAAGAGGTAAGAGGAAGTTACTAAGGTAGAGTAGAAAATGTAGTGATGAAAGAGAGGGGCGGTATGTGAAGAGACGGTTTGAGGTTGGCATTTGAACAAGAACAAGAGTCCATGAGCTGGAGGAGGAAGGATACAACGAGGTGGTGCATCACCAGGTCTCGGTCTGGTTGTTGGGATATTCCATTCCTGCTTGCGACTCATTGCTCACCATACATCAAGTTTTTGCAGTATTCAATATCCAATATGGGACATATGACGACGAACGTATGTTGTATATCACATTATATTACAAGCATTAGACATACAAATATGTGATTAATTTCATCTGCTTGACAATGTATGCCTAGATGAGGTGCATATTAACTAACTAAGAGACATTTTTTGATGAGACAGGGTGACAAAGAGATAATGTATATATAGTATAATGGACAGCGACTTTTTTAATTAATCATGTGCAGTAATTGATTTCTGACTAAAAAATGAGATACGTACCGTCAGTACCCACCATGGAGAGAGCAAGCTGTGTCGTCCAGGAATTTTGAAAATAAAAATAGAATTATCTTGATCTCGAAGGTCCTTCTATGTTTCTCCCAGAAAATAAGCACGCAATGGCTGTTAAAAGTTTCACTTGCCATCAGTACAATATATATTCATAATTCATACCATCACTATGTGTGAGTAAATTTTCTTTTTGTGTAGAGAGAATGAAGTCCCCTCAACCGTTTCGTCGACATTCAATGTCTATAATTTGCACTCATGATTCTCATGTTCCCTTCACGAGGACTGTTGGGGATTGGGCTGTTTGCATACGTCAATCCCAGAATCCAATACCACCAATTCTTCCATCCAGATTGTTTTTTTCAAGACAACAACCATATATCTGTAAGTTGGTAAAATTATGCCTGCCGACGAACTAGACAGGGCCACGCTATGACTCAGATTTGCATGCGCTATAGTGATCTGATTTTGCAAATATAAACAACTTCAACGGTTGAGACTTTTCCCCCTCAATGTCTTTAGTACATGTTCATATACCTCTTACAGTGCCAACACAACGACGTCTAGTGGTAGTTTGTATACACCGACGGTCCGAACCCTAACTAATGCTTACCTGATGATCCACCCCTTATATATACATGCTGCCTAATCTAATCGTATTCATTGGCTAACATCGGCTTACTTTTTGTACACAAGTAGATCATATGGTGTAAGTTTGACCATTTAGTGATAATAATGGGAAGTTAATGCCACTATTATTATCTGAAACAGCTGGATTGAAGTTGCTCAAAACAAAAGAGAGTGGGGCCAAAAGGATGGGTGGTAGCCGTCATGCCAGCAAGAAAAGCAAGGAAGACAGAGGAGACACTTCAAGCTAGCGACAACTTCTTCATAATTCCGTGATTCAATTATTGAACAAGGACGATACAATCTGAAGTAAGACTGACAGTGGAATCCCAACTACATGCAAGCCAAATGTACTTCTCCAAGTTATCACCGCATGTACAGTCTGGGAAATCACAGTGGATTAATGAAGGACCCGGAATTGTTTGAATCAAATCAATCATATACCATGATACCTTAATACATGAATGCGGTTTTACTTCTCTTTCTAGCTAACCAGCTTTAATTTTTAGGCATAAGAATCTTACTTTCCAAGTAACAAAGAGCATGAATGTCATATCCTCAACAGACATGAAAACCTGTCTATAGGTTGATTTCTTTAGTTGCCCTGGTTATAGTCATGTTAAAAGGAGAATACCCATGTTCAATTATCCATCTACATGAGATCTTTTCCAAAAACCGTCAGATTGTTAAAAAGAAGGTGCAAGCGAAGACTAATGTAAGTTGTGGATGGCATCGGCCATGCGAAGTAGTTGGGAAGATATTGAAACTGGAACAGAACAGACATAACTCGGTCCCGACTTCTCGTGGATATAATTGAAGTGCAGGGTGAAGAGACAAATTAATTTTTTAAACTTCTTTTCTCTGAAACCCTGCCTGGTACGTAGCGGCGGGCAATTGTCTGAAATTCTAGTAATTACAAGCATATATATATTAGACAGCAAGCTCCTCTGCATTCCCGTGTGCCAAGGTCAACTTGTTGAACTATGCAATAGATTGGCCAATGAATTTACTTCCGCATCTACTCATTTCTCCTTTCATCGAAGTCGTTCAAAATTTTCATTTGTTCTGTGATAATTCTTGATGTAAGCTTGTTTTCTGACAAACTTATAGGAAAAAAAAAGAGCTGTGAACTAGCAACTCCATACTAGTTTAAAACAAAAGGCTAAGTAGCCCAAAGGATGTTCTTCCAAGCCGAGGTTAGATAATCTTGACGAAGACACTGGCCTTTCTACCCAAGCTCTTCAACCCATGAAGGGAAAAATCAGCTCGAGCTCTCTGAGCTGGAATATGGGCAATTTTCTGGACACCATTATTAATTCTCCCTTTACGCTCGCTCGGCTACAAGAACAATAGTTAATTGTTCGTTTCCGATAGTTATATGGGAATCATTCGGCAAGCCTATCCATTCTAGTCATAATCATACTCCAAAAGGATCGGTACGTACCACGGGTTCAAATATCTTCCAGTTTATGGGAATGGAGGATGTAGACTAACAAGGTTTAGGATGCTCTCTTGTCTAATTTGAAGCTTTTAAAATTGGCCGTAGCTTGTGCATCAATGCAAGTCTAGTACTCCACAGTACACACACTGCTTCCTTCGGCGCCGCCATTGATGTAACCCATTTCTCATGCAATTAAGGTAGTGGCTATATATATACAAGACTGGCAATTAGTCGGCCCTTGTTTTTACAAATAAATTCCGACTCACACAACCATTCATGTGCTAGATCGACATAATATATACGGATCTGTCAGGACACATTTTTCCTATTGGTGAAAGCAAGCAACACAATTCAAATACAGTGTTGAAATTAAGTTGCATGTTCTGACCTAAGATAAGGTTGCAGTAACAATTAAGTTGACAGTTTACCAGGTTTATCTTCCCTTGCACATGTAAAAGGTCCATAGCTGCGTATAGGTCTCAATAACTAGCAGATCACATATGTAAGTTTGATTCCCATACGAGTTGCCAGTCATTTATGTATAAACTTCATTTCATGTTCTTTGTTTGTGACACCATCCATGTAACAAAATATCATTATCAACGGACGTTAAACATGATTCTGGCATAAATTAATTCGGCCTATGATACATGCATGGCGTTGTCGCTCTCTATGGTTATGGTAATACTTAGCAATATATATTTCGATCAAAAGTGTGTGTCTTATATTGTCCATTTAATCTAACTATTGTTGAGTTTAAAGGGATGGAAGGTTAGAAAATTGTCCTCTAGATATGTAAAAAATATAACCAAATAAATAAATAATACAACTAAAAGAACTTTCATTGGTAGACAAATATATTACATAAGAAAAATTACTTGAATGACTTGAAGACTTGATACAAAAGTGCTTAAAAGAGGGAGTTCATGAATGTTAAAGTCATTAATCTAATACATTTCATGGGCCATGGGCTTTTTGTAGTAAGTGATACAACAAACTCGTTGTAGCACTTGTAAGATTATCTTAAAATTCTTTAATTATTAGTGTTTAAAATTTTAATTATAATAATTAAATTAATTTCCTTCAATTAATGAAATTTAAGCCAATCATATAAGTACTACAACGAGTTTGCCACAAATCCCATCCCCATTTCATATAATTATATATCTTCATTCAATGTTAACTTTTCAAACATTCAAGATGATAATATCAAGGTAACTCTTGAATCTTCAAATACTATGAACACACATGAATCCTCTTATTATTTAAAATATAAACCACCTCATATTAAATTAAGCTTACTTTTCAATAAATATTCCACACTATAAACTTTAAAGTGAAAGTAAGTTTTAAGATGTCTGGTGATTCTAACATTAACAATGTCAATTAAGGACGTTAACTATCTTTATCGTGGACATATCCCTCGACATGTACCATAAGTAGATGAAGATCAAGCAAATTCTAATATGTCAGGCAACACTAATTAAAAACAATTCTCAAATTAAATATCGAGCAAATATGTGCATTTTGCCTAGCATATGTATAAATGTATAAACATAAATCCAAGTGGAACAAGTTTCAATATATATATATATATATATATGTATAT
>JAVDBV010085746.1:0-13866 GCA_032619315.1 Piper longum | reverse complement strand
CACCCCTTTATATAGAAGAGGAGATACAAGAATTTGAAGAGGGTGTTCACAAATTGACGTATCCAAATTAATTATGATGTCTCTTCAAGTTTACACTTCCTCGACAAACTCAAATGCAGCCATGTACATCCATATTATTCTAGCTTTGTCAACACCAAAATTTGTAGCCATTGGGTGGGGCCAAATGCCATGACCACATGCTTAATTTGTGTCATCTTTTCTGCATTAAAAACACCAAATTAATGTTTATTAAATAAAATATTAATTAACTAAGAAAATAAAGTAAAATACCACTTTATTAATAATATTTATACTCAGGAAGTACAAAATCACATTAAAAATAGATAAATATTGTATATTTTAAATGGGTATCATCTAATTTAAATAGAGTTTGTTAGACGATGATGATTTCGTAGACGCCCGATGTGTGAAGGGGAGTTGTTGGGTTTATCCCACATCGGTCGTAGATGATGTTGGTGAATTATATATAGGCTAATGGGAAAGCCTTATTCCTTGAGTTAAGTTTTGGATTAAGAGAAGCCCGTGACACCTATTGCAAGTCTATTTTGGGGCCCAAAGGGCCCAATAGTGGTATCAAGCTTGGTTGAGGGCCCAAATGGCCTAAGAGTAACTTCATCGCACGTAGGATATCTCACTTAGATGAACCCGGTCTTAGGTGTCTATTGCATGCAATTGTATGTCTTATATCTCCGTATGAGCATTTAGAATTTCACACTCAAGTTTCCGTCTTATGCTACCTTGAGTGGTTAGGGACTTTGTTGCGGTTATTTCTTCATTTTTAGAATTTATAAATTAGTATCCCAAAGTTTAATACTTTGATTCAATTCGAATTCTAAACCAAATCAGGGTGTTACAATTGACTTCGTCGCGGTATTGATGTAGTTTAAATGGAGCAAAGGCATATGGCATGGACCTAGAAGCTTGAAGATTTCAACATGAAAAGCTTAAGGATGAAGCGATAAGGACTTTCAAGGTTGAAGACTTGGACTATGCAACAAGAATGCTTTATGAGGTTTGGCATCAACACTTAGAGAGTTGTTATCATCAGAAAGGGGGAATTATTGAGCCTAAGGTTATGATGGTTTAACTGATTAAACTCTTTAAGATGATATTTGAATTCTACTTGTACCAATTTCAATGTGAAAGAAAACAAGGGAAATGCAAGCATAAAACTTAGCAAATGATTGGCAAAACCAATCGGTCATTTTAACCATTTCAGAGCAATTAGACAAATAATCAGCAACATTTCGGCAGATCAATTGACAAATCGATTAATCAGTAGGAAGCAGAAGCTTAGCTCAGAGTGCACCCAAGACAATCGTCAAACCATCAGCAACCGAATGTTGATTGACAAACGATCAGCAAATTGATCTATAGGTGAACGATGTCCAATTTTGCCAAATTTGACCATTGGAAAGGATGATGTTGCAATTGCAAAGGCATAAAAACTACTATTCTTGTCCAAGATTGTTTGGGCTATGAATAAGACCTTGGAGAGTGTATTTGGAGCATCTCTTGGGATTTGCAAGCGTACAAAATCGTGTTGTGATCAAATATTTTTACAAACTCTTAGTGCATTTACTTTCATATCAAAGAGTATTTGTAAAAGACTTTGGCAAGTATGCCACTAATTTGATGAGGTTTAGATTAAGGTATTGAGCTTGATTGCAAACTTCTTAAGTATTTGAAGTGTGAGTGGAGCAAGTTAGCCTTGGAGTTTGAAGAGGGATGCTTGCTTTGTTGCCTCTAAGGTATGGAGCTAGATTGCTCCTTGGTCCAAGGTGTGGAGTTTGAAGGATTATGCTCCTTGCCTCTTGAAAGAGGGGTAGGTTTTACTTCATCTAGTCGTAAGCTGTAAGCTGCTTGGGTGTTAGAAGTGGTACAAGCTTCTTTGGCTTTAAGTGTGAGATTGTGAAAGAAGACTTGTTGATTGCTTATATGTGTACAATTGGTGTCATTGTGGAATAAATGAAGACTTATATTTCCTTTGGACATAGAAGAGATAAGAGAGTGGATTAAGAGTATCGAACCACTATCTCTTGAGTCTTGAGTATCATCTTATCTACCCTTTTCTCTTCTCTAAGTCAAGTTTCTTATCTATTCTACCCCTTTATTGGGTGTGGCTTGACAGCGAGAAATAGGCCAACTTGAGAAAGGATAAAATGAGATATAAAAATGCAATTAGGCAAAGGGAAAGTGCTGAAGATGTGCACCATTAAAAGTCAGATGCAGGTCCAAACTTCTCATGATTATCAATATTATCCTTACTATGTTTTTGGGAGACCTTTACTAAAACATGGCTAGAGGTGAAACAAAACATAACATGGAAGCTGACAACAATCCCTTCCTGCATCATGTCAATCTATACAATGTTACTCTACAAACTAAGCTATAAAGCTGCTTGGAAAAATAAAAGCAAATTGTTCAGGCGCTGAATTTCCGCCCCCGCAATTAGTCCTTGCTTTGAGTTAGAGGGTTTAGTGGAACCAAAGGCACCTTGCTGTGGAAAGAAACTGTGCAAGTAAAATAAAAATAAAGTATCACAAACGTGGAATAACAAATGAGATTTTTACATGTTTCCTTAAGGTTCAACTTGAATCTCTAAGTCAGTCAACGGTGATTTGATAACCACAAATTTACTATTTTTTTTTATTCTACACATTACACAAAATAGCGAATTTTTTGCCACCTTTAAATAAATCCGCCTTTGAATGCCTTGACTCCAATGCCCTAATTCATTCGTTTCTTGGTTTCAAATCTTCAAGTTGTGCCAGCGAAGCAAGGCTGTGAGGCAATAAGGTAGCAAGAGGGACGACAAGGTTCCTGGTTTCTCCACTTCACAGCATCAACACTTTGTCCTGGCAGGCCAGTGAATGATAGCTTGGTTTCAAGTTTTGGTATCCGGTAATGGCGAAGCTCCAACATCAGATAGTCTGGTAATACGGCAACAACGGCTTCTCGACAAAGCTCCTACCTTGCTACAACTGACTAGCGTGGCAGTGAGGAACTCCTCCATCTCGGTAGAGTGGGACACTGGCCGCAACGAGATGACAGCAACATAGGATGCCAACTCTCCACTCAAAGGCAAAAATTGCTCAAGTCCAACGATGCAGGATACCGGTAAGTGGCACTTCGGTCCGGACAGCAACACTTCAAAGCAACATGACTCTTTCCCTGATGACTCTGGCGTGTGGAATTTTTGGATCTTCAGCAAATATTCGCCATTGTGGGTGCAGCAACAGCACTCAGCAGCAACCCCCCTCTCTAATGCAGAGAAGATCTGGACTCGAGGAATGTGGCTCCAAAGCTCCTTTGAAGTAGTGGCGCTCGGTGCGTCTTCACTTCTCGGTACTCCACATCATGCTTCATCTCTTACCGGCCATGCTACAGCACTCCATGGGACTAGTTCTTTGGTAGGGGATCCACCATGGTGAGGACGGGTGATCGATGGCAGATCTCCAAGGTGGTTCTTAATGGCAAGATGGCGGCCTGGTGATAGGGAAAGGCCTTGATTCCACGGATGGTGGCTGTGTAGCAGTGATCCCGGTGGCACCATGTCGAATCTCCGGTTGGGTAAAAAGCATTTGTAGTCACACTTCATCATTGAACAACAAGAAGGCAGTATGTGAGGCTTGGCAAGGCAGCAACTCGGTGCTACTAGGGTGACAATGGATTCCGGCGAGGCTTCGCAGTAGTAGAACAGGAAGATGTAGGGGGAACTTCATGACTAGGTGACGAAGGTTCTGAATGGCAGCGACGTCTTAGTATTCCGAAAAGGTAGTGAGGCGACAAGACTCTGGCGAGGCGAGATACGGTTTTCCATCTCCAAAATTTCGCATGTTTTCTTCTCCTCTTCAACCGTCCAAATTCTAAAAATTTTCTCCACCCTTCTCCAAACTCTTAGACTTGGTTATTTATAGAGTTTGAGAGCCCTTTCTATTCCACTGTGATCATGAGCTGCTTCAACTTCCCTCACATATCTCCTCCCATTATCTCGGAACTGCTATGTGCAATGTACATCATCCATCTACTCGCCATTTAGGCTTCACTCGATGGGGTGTGACCTCCTATCATAGGGACCCGCCAAATTTTTAGGTATCTAGTGTTAACGTGAAACATTGAATCTACATCAACTGTTCACAACTCATAACAACATTTACCAATGTTTCGCTTCACAACATAAGACCTTCCCATGATGCTGAAAATTTAGACATTTGCAATCCAACTCTAACTTCACGGGTGTTGCACAACACTAGCATCCCAGGGCTGAACCTGCTAGGCTCTATATCTTGATTGAATTTCCTTGTCATTGCTTCATGGTATTTATTCAATTTTGCCCATGCAATGCGATGATGTTTAATCACTTCATGTGACATGATTTTGTTTGCTATATACTCTGCCTGCTCTAGTGATAGTTGAGAAGAAGTTTTCATCCTCAGTGCAGGTAATTCTACTTCCAAAGGCAAGATAGTTTCCGTTCCATAAACCAACATAAAAGGAGTAACTCTGATACTTACACGAGTGGAAGTATGATATGACAATAATGCTTCGGGCAGCCTCTTATGCCAATCATGTTGATGGTTTGCCACCATCTTTCACAATATTTGCTTCAAAATCTTGTTAAAAATTCCACTTGTCCACTTGATTATAGGATGTACGGTGATGACTGTACCATTTCAAACCAGTGTTGCTCTTCTAACTCTGCAACTTTTCATCCCATGAACAATGTGTCATTGTTTATGATAAGCTTCTGGGGAACTCCAAATCGACAATTGACATTTTCCTTGATGAATTGGGTGACGCACTAATTCAGGCGGCAAATGCTTCAAAGGTGCATGCAACTGATATTTCTCACATGACCGAGCAAAATTCATACAATTCTTATACATTGTTGGCCAAAATTACCCAGTTCGGAGCAAAGGTGATACAACCTTTGTCCACCTTGGTGCTCTCCACAAGTTCCTTCATGTGCATTTCTCATAGCCTTCGAACATTCCTCCTTGATCAAACACTGTAGTAGGACTCCATCAAATCCTCGATGATATAATAATTCTCCTTCAATGAGATGATGCGAAGCAATTTGTCACACCTCACAAGCCTTAATTGATCACTAGGGTAGCTAGTTGCATGCCAAAAAATTGATAATATCTTCATGCCATTCTCCAAACCAGCGGGTGCATCGTGGAGAGCAAACCAGATTATTGGCTCTATGACTTCTCCTTTAACAATGAATCTTGATCCCAATACAGTGAGTGCATCTGCCATACGATTTGTAGAGCAAGGAATATGTTCAAACACCACTTCCTTGAAGTTCATCAATAGTAGTATCAAATGCGCCTAGCACACTACCAAGTGAGCTTCCTTAACCTCAAAATTCCCTGCATCATGTTCAATCACCAATAATGAGTTACCTCGAACTAGCAAGTATTCCACCTTCAAATCCTTTGCAAGCAACATTGCTTCATATTCTGCGTTGTTATTGGTGCAAAAATATGCTTAAGTTGTAAGCGTGTAAATGCATCTTCCTCGATGGCTCCACTTGGACAAGCCTATCAACTCCAGTGGGTCCATCGAAGTACAAAGTCCACTTTGCTAGTTCTTTATCCGTGTTGAAATTGACTTCTTCTTCTTCTTTCATTTATGATGGTAGTGCTGAATGGTTGGAGAGTAGCTCGGCAATTGCTTGGCCTTTCACTAATTTTTGTGTGACACATTCCTGGTCAAACTCCATTCACTTTCAAAGCCATCTTGCTAGTCTTCTTGACAAGGTCGGTTATTGGAGCAAGTACTGAACAGGGTTGTTGTGTACCACAAAATAGACTTCATGTGTAAGAAAATAGTATCACAACTTTTGCGAAGCAAACACCAAGGCTAAGCATGCCTTCTCAATCTTTGTATACCTATGCTCAATTGAACTCATAGCTCTACTCAAGAAATACACAGGTTGTTCTCTACCAAGGTCGTCAGCTTGGGCTAAGATAGTTGCAAGTGTTGGTTCTGTGTGAGGATGAGGGCAAGTAAAGTTGGCAGCTTTAGCAACCCTATCTTTATTTCCTCAAATGCTCGTTCACACCCTTCACCCCACTCAAACTAGTTACATTTCTTCAACAACTAAGGAAGTGGCCAAATCTTTGAAAATAAGTTTGGGATAAGCCTTCGAATGTAATTGATCTTTCCTAAGAAGCTCTGCAACTTACGTAGGGAAGTAGGTAGACTCATATCCCTAATAGCTTGAATCTTGGCAGGGTCAACTTGGATTCCTCGCTCGTGCACCAAAAATTCAAGAAATTGCTCTGAGGAAATATCACAAGCACATTTTTGTGGATTCAACTTCAAGTTATTGACACTATACTCACGAAGTACCTTCCATAACACCTTACAATGATCACTTCTTGCTTTTGATTTTACAATTTTGTCGTTGACCTAATCCTCCATTTTCACATGTAGCATATCTGCAAAAATATATTGCATCCCATGTTGGAAGGTAGCCCCTGCATTATTCAAACCGAACGGCTTTACCGTGTAACAATAGATTCTAGCAGGTGTGTAGAAAGTTGCTTTTCATACACTTTCGATTGCCATGGGAATCTAATTGCAGCCACTAAATCTATAAAACCCATGATACGAATCATGGTTATGAACCGGTCAGTTCGACCGTTATTTTTAGAGTCAAGTCAAGTTTAATGACGAAACGACCATTCATTTTTCTCACCGACCATTCATTTTTCTCAACCGACCATTCATTTTTCTCACCGACAACTTATTTTTTCCCCCTGACATCTATATATTTCGCACTTCTAACACTGTCACCATTCAACCACTACCATCCTTCTCACGCAACTTTCTTATTCTTTTTCTTCCATCTCTTTTCCCCTGTGATCCTCACTCAAGTCGGACACAACCTCGTCGCCGTCACTGTATGACTGATGATTAGGATTGGAGTAGGAGCTCACCGTTGAGACACTAAGGCACGCTCGGAGCTTCTACCAAGTCCGTTTAGGATTCACCACTGATTTATTACTCTATTCTAACGTGATTTATTTTTACAAATTGTAAGACGAGTTGAGTGGTGATTTATTGGATCCCACTTAGCTCGGGTCATTTAGTCGAATAATTTTTCGAATTAATAACCCTCAAGGATGAGATCCCTTGAGTATGTTTTCAAAAATAAGATCCACCACAAGTTGCCTCCAGGCCTATTGTATAAATCCCTACCCAGACCTATTACATGTAGTTTTTGCACTTTTAAACTGTACTCCACGAGTGGGCATGTGCTAGTCGAAGATGCCAAGAACCATGCTATGCAAGTGGCATGTGCTAGACATAAGCTGGAAATACCGACAACTATGTATGCGAGCACATGTGCCAGTTGAAGCCATCGAAAACAATGCTACACAAGTGGCATGTGACAGTCAAAAGCCGGAAATACCGACAACTATATGTGCCAGTCAAAGCCACCGACAACCATGCTACGCAAGTGGCATGTGTGAGCTGTAAGCTGGAACCGATAACCATGTTATGTGAGTAGCTTGTGCCAGTCGAAGTCGCCGACAACTATGCTACGAAAGTAGCATGCACTAGTCGTAAGCCAGAAATACCGATAACCATATGTGCCAGTTGAAGCCGTAGACAACCATGTTACACAAGTGGCATGTGCTAGTCATAAGCTAGAAACAACAACCATGTTATGAGAGCATCATGTGGCATTCGAAGCCACTGACAACCATGCTACACAAGTGGCATGTGTCAGCCACAAGGAGCGGTGGTGTCTCTTGCACACACACATGTCAGTCGTTAGAATGTTAATGCTTGGTTTATGTTGTCATGAAATTGAGCATGATGTGATGTAAGATATGATAATTGAATTCACGTGATGTAAAAAATAATTAGAATGCACAGATGGGTTGAGACCCAAGATTTACATTGAATTATGCAGCATATTAGAATTTTGGTATGAATATCAATGCATGATATATTTATATATATTTATACATGTTGATGTAACAGGGTGGACATTAATTGCACTTTTAGGGGAAACTCAGTCTGTCTTGTTTGATGAACTTTTATTGATTTTTATCAAAATTGTTTTGGTATGCAAATGGATTATCATGTCATCTAGTAGCATGTTAGGGATCCATGCATTCATCCATACATAGCAACTGACATCTTCCATCTCAAGACATCAAGAGTAGATCCTCAGGGTTGGGTTTGGATTAGCCGGCCTAACCGGGACCAGTGACATGCTGGCTCGGTTCCCAAGCATCAACCAGATTTGGGGTGGTTGAAAGAAAATATCTAGCAACCAACTATTTTGTCAAGTGAAATATCAGGGACCGACGAAGGAAATGCATCCTTGGGACATGCTTTTTTGGGATCTCAGAAGTCTATGCAAATCTGCATCTGGTCATTTTTTTCTTCAACTTCCCTATCTCTATTGCGATCATGGCCTCAGTCTGTGGGCTAAACCTCTTTCTAGCTTAAACAATTAGACATACACCTAGCTTGATTGCAAGGTGATGTAATGCAACATAGGTAGACAATCATGACATCTCATCATAGGACCATGCAAAACAGTATTTGTTACTACTAACTAAATTAATGAGGTGTCGCTTCTCCATATCTTTTAAACCTGACCCCAAGGAAAGTTGAGCGGGGCTCTTGATAAGTTCCCAAATTAATTGCCACAAGTCATTTTGCTGCTAGAGTAACTCCATCTTCAAAATGACTTGGTGTTTGTTGTATCTCTTTATCGTGTAGTCCCTCTTCATGTGATATTGCACCCACCATGGTCGCATTGATTCTTTATTTTCACTTGATGTGTAATAATGTAATGATTCCAATGTGATTGACTCGTGCGGTTCCAAGGTTATGATCTCAAACTCATTAAATAAGTTATATTCTTCTTCTTCCAAGTAAATGATTGGGCATGGGTCAAATGTAATGACTTCCTTCTCACAAAAATTCGTCACTGGCATCTATCATTGTCCTAACACTATGGCCGCATCCTCAATTACAATTCAATCTTTTTCTTCTTGATTTTGTACCTCTTGGAGCGGTGTTATTTCCTTAGCCTTTAACTTTGGTTGTCTTGAATGCACCATGACCTTTAGAGGTACTAATGAAACTTCTGACCCTGGTGAATTACTGACGCCGATGGAACTGACTACTTGCGTAACTTTCCTATTTTAGGAGGCTTTGGCAATGGATAGTTAGTTGTTGGTTTAATGAAGTACGACAAATCAATTATAGCAAGGTAGACATAACTAAATGATTGTTCTCAAGCTAATTTCAGGACAATTCCTTCCATGAAGAATGTGGCATTCACAAAGTATACTTCTTTAAGAGAGAATGGGTTCCACAGACCACAGACATAGATCTGACCTCCTTTACTTAGTGCAACTTTAATGCATTGGTGCCATGAAGATGGCATGAATTTGTAGTCATAAATCTACGATCATCCAAAGAGCATGTGCCACATTAGATCAACTTCCAATATGTTAAATATGCACAGTAAGCTAAATGGACCAACAAAGATATGCAAACACACTTTTCCCAGTGACTCACATGGTACAAGAGACACTAAATTAACTATGGTATCATTTGGCATGTGGTTTTCCTTTATGTTAATCAACTAGTGCACGTTGAATAAGCTTGTTGTGGTGCTCCACACTAACAAAAAATATTCGGTTGTGATTGGGATGATAACACAAATCGTCGTTGGAGAAAGTGATGATCTTAGCTGGCATTGATAAAGTATCATTAGTGTAAAACCCGTGATTTGAGTCAGGGTTTTATTGTCTGAACCAGTTGGTTAGACTATTATTTTTAGTCAAATCAATTTCAAAACACGTGTACCAAGCCAAGGTCAGTCTTGTGTTAAGAACCATGGGAGTCAAATGTACCCAAGTATATGATGATAACACCAGCAAGACAGCAGCATAATGAGTTATTAGAATATATAAGAGTATGCCATTTTTTTAATTAAATAGTAGAATTATTCTTAGGCTGAATAGCATATTAGGGTGCCTTATGGATAGTTTGGGTGGGTTATTAGTTATAGAGCATGTCATTGATGTGTATATATTTTAAGGGATTTGTTTTTTTGTTCTTTGTATTTTTAGAATTATTACAAGTTAGTTTTATTTTTGACTCGAGTCAGAGTCGAGTCAAATTTTATATTATGAGAAAATCATTCGTTTTTCTCACTAACCATTTATTTTTCTCATTGACTATTTATTTTTCTCACATGACCATTCATTTTTATCACCTGACCATTCATTTTCTTACCCTGACATCCATATATTCCACACTTCTGACACTATCACCATTCATGCTCTTTACCCAACTTTCTTCTTCTTTTTCTTCCTTCTATCTTCCCGCCAATCCTCACTAGAGCCGGCCATAACCTTGTCGCCATTGTCGTGTGACTGACAATTAGGTATAGAATTTTATTCGATTTAATTATTTAAGATTGATATTTATTAGCACAACATGTTAGGATTGATTAATTGTTGTGATGAATGCCTGATTATAGTTGAAATGATGATTTACACGATTTGATTGATAGTGAATGATTATTAGTTATCTAATTAAGTAAAGTAAATCTGAGCATGCTACCTTACTACAACGTAACTTAGAAAAATACAATAAAATTGGTATGAATAGGATGAGTTGGAGTTATTTCTACATTAATGATTGTTTGGCTGTTAGATAATGATTGCATTGTATGTGTGATATTCATGTTAAGTTGATTCATCATTTAGTTAGCGGGTGTTAGCTTCTAAATTTGATGTGTAGGTACGGAGTAGGAGCTCGTTGCCTAGGCACGTGGACACTCTTGGAGCTTATACCGGGTCCGTTTAGGACTTACTCTCTATTTATTGTTTCATTCTATCGTGTGTTGTTTAGAATAGGAAAGAGGACGCGTCAAGTGGTATTTTTATCGTGTTTTTCCGGATTAATAACCCTCGAGGATGAGATCCCTCGAGCATGTTTTCGAAAACAAGATCCACCACGCGATCCTTCGGGCCTATATTATGTAATTCCCTACCCAAGTGTATTTATTGTTTTTGCATTTTCAGTGAGGTGTGTGATAGAGGAAACCGACGACCATGTCTTGAGATAGGGTGTGTGCTTGTCAAAGCGGGCTCTGGAACTAGTGACAGTCTACTCCATTCCCGAGAGATCCTGACAACTCCACCTTTGAGTTCCTCAAACCTAGAGAAGTGTAGAGGTTTATGGGTACTACTGTCCAGCCCATTACTAAGAGTACTCAGCCTCTATACTCAGGGCCAGGAGTAATACGGAGGATGTAGAGGGCTGAGATACAAGAGAAGGATTTTACCACAAAAAGTGTTGGATGAAATGGCCAAGGAAAGAGAATCTAATGAAAGAGAATGAAATAGAAACGGGACGCTGCCACTCGAGGGCGACAGTTCCCATTAGTGCCCTTGTCAGAATTCTTGAGGAAATATATGAATTTTTTATTCAACAGGAAGGTCAGCTCTCCTATGCCAGTTTAATATTAGTTATGTTTTGGACTGATAACACTCATTACTGACATTTTTTAATATATATGTAGGTGAGAATCTTGAGGGATGAAAGCTGTCGAGATTGCGGAGGAGCAGCATGAAACCAAGCACATATGTACCTGCCGTGTGTAATTTTTAATGATGGTATATTGACACTGTGTGAATCATGATAATCATGTTGTAATAGGTTTTGATATGTTGTCCAGGAAAGCAGTAGATGAATGTGAATAAATAGGGAGCCTTGGAGTTCAAACTCGGCTTAGATAAAGACGAAGTTGATAATGACTGAACACCATTATAAATTATCATATTTTATATCATTTTGATAAAATATACATATCTTTGTTGTGGATAGGTTGGCCCTTATTGCACTTTCAAGGGAAACTCTGTCTATTTTTCTATAGAAATACATATTTTTCTTTCGATTTCTCATTTATTGCTTTTGTTCTATTTTTGCTTGCATATCATGGCATGCATATAGGACAATGTTAAAACCTAAGCATCTCATATATCCTTTGCATGTTACATCTCCGTCTTAAAACGCTGAGAGCAGATCCGGGTCAGCTTAACCAAATCAAGTATATTAGCGAACGATTTAGTCGATGATGATATTTCTGAGTCGGTTCATGGGTGAACTGAAATGGAGTGTTACACTTAGCATGCAACCAAGACGGGATAGTACAAGCCCCCTGTTCCTTGTTTACTTTGAGTTAAAATAGGCAAAGGGTGTTTCAAGTACTCCACATCCGTGATGAAATCTTTAATTCCACTCGAGTACATAAAAAAACTATCTTCTCTATTTCTTATTGTAAATTCTGACAATGCTTGTTCAAGTGTGTACCTTGCAAGGGGTGAGAAGTGGAATGCATCATACATGTGCACTAAGTTGGGTATCTTCCTTAACTTCTTGACAATAGTCATTTGATCAATTAACTTTTCTGGTGTGGGAGAGCGAGAATCCTTCTTTCCTTTATTCGCCGAACTCAATGGAGCCTCCTTCTTGCTTTCATCTTCAAACACTTCATTTCTTTAAAACTGTTTTTCTTTTTATATTTTCTCTTCTATGGTTCCTTACCCTTGTTTTATTCATCTTCTTCTTTTTCTTTGTCTTCAATCTTTAACGACAAAGTCAAATGACTCGCTATCATGATATTGGTTACTTTGCCTTTTGTGTTGTAGTAGTTTTATATTTGATTTCACCTTTGTTATATAATTCTTAAATTTTCTCCAATATGACATGATACTTCATTGTCAAATAGTCAACTATTTGATGACTATTTGACGGTATCAAATGAAATTTTCTTTATTCCTATCTTCCGGCTTTAGTAGAATCTTTGGCCTCTATAGATAATCTATTTTTATTTAATCAAAACATCAAACCACCTTTTCCTATCACCATCTCTAATTTTTTCCATTTGTGCCATTGTCGGCTGTGGGGGTGTGACCATTTGCCCTTCATTTTCCGTCGCTTTATGTAAACATAAACTTAGCTAAAAAGCAAATATCAATCCTATCAACCTAATCTGCCCAGCCCCTTTTTCGGGGCAAACGAAAGAACCAGTCAAACAAGATGGCTGGTAAAGTGTTCTCGTCTGCTAGCCACGTCATTGCGACCATTTCTGCCGTTCACTTGGCATACTTGAAATTTTAAACGTGACATGTTATCTAGTTAGGAGGTTAAGATATGTTGATTTTTTTATGAAGCAAGTTGTATTCATCCCTAACAGTGCAAACTATTGTGGAAAAAGAATAAGAAAGAGAAAAAAACGATGCATATTATGTGTCGGAAAGATTAGCAACATTGCAATGAAGAAGAAAAAGTTAGCAACATTTGATACATTTTCTAAAAATTTAAAAAAACATTTTTTTTATATTTCAATGGTTTGTGAAGAGTCGGTCCGAACTAAGCCAGCCAATGATTGTTACATCTGAAAGATAAAAGATTACTAACGCACTCCACCCTTTTATTTTAAAAAGCGCGAGAGCTTTTCACCGTGGATAATTAATCTAGGATTTATAATATTTTTTTTGGATGTTCTTAAATTGTTTTCTTATGCGAGGTTACTTTTGATTTTATCATATTGATGTAATTGAGAAATTCAGCACGGGGCTTCTTGTATTGTTAGTTAATCATCAATCATTTATAATTTCATTCATTCATTTGAAGATATTTTCTACAATATGGCTAACTTTTGCTGACTATATATAATATAGCTAATATGTAAAACTCGTGACTCGAGTCAGGGTTTTATTACAGCGAACCAGTCGGTTCAACCATCGGTTCGAGTCGAGTCAGTTCATAGACCGCACGCTG
>JAVDBV010085745.1:0-15563 GCA_032619315.1 Piper longum | reverse complement strand
TCACAATGCGCTCTGCCCACGCTCGGCCGCTGCCGCACATTTTCAAGCCGAACCACCCACCCCCGAGGCGGCGACAACGTTGGCCAGTGAGCGGCAAGTGGCGAGGTCGCCAGCGGTAGGGTGATGCGAAAAAAGGAGGGGGGAGAGAGAAATAGGGAAAGGTAGTTTTGTGATAAAAACTTGACTCGATTCGAGATCGAGTCAAGTTTTTATTTCAAAATAAATTTTAAAAAGAATAAAATAATTTTGTAATAAAAACTTGACACGATCCCGACTCGAGTTAATATTACGAAATAAATTTTTAAAAAAATAAAATAATTTTGTAGTAAAAACTTGACTCGATCCCACGCGGTGGTGACCGTCGATGGAGGTGGTTGCTGGCAGGTGTTGAGAAGAAAGGGGTCGAGTCAGGCGAAAGAAGCGCGATTGCGCAGCTCAATAGGTGGCATTGGAGGAGGAAACTGAGGAAGAAGAAGAAAGGTTTGGGGCAATTTTATAAATAAAATTTGACTCTCTCCCGACTCAAATCAATAAAAATAATTTAATTCTAAAATAATATAAAATAAATACAATAAAGTATTATAAGATAAAATAAGCTCAATAAAATAAAATAATATTTTCTAAACCTACCAACCCAACCCAAATCTTATCTCACACATCCTCACGCGGTAAATGACCTAATTCTAATTTCTACGGTCAAATGCATGAAATAAAATAAATATGGCATAACATCATATATTATGATGACTCATTTTCCTCCGGCGTTACTGACTTTATAATCATATACTCAAGTATACTTTACCCTCATGACTCAAAACACACGGTCAACCTCGCCTCGGTGCATGTGTTTTGAAACTGACTCGATACGGATCGACGGTTGAACCGATCGGTTCACTAATATTAAACCTTGACTCGAGTCACAGGTTTTACAATAGAACTCTTGTTACTTTCTTTTATCCTACCAAGTTTTTTAGTTGGGTAAATCCTCTAGCTTTACTATGACAAACACTTGCACACCTATAAGCAACACTTGTTCTTCTTTAAGCTCTCTATCGAGCCAAAGCAACAAGCACACTAGTTCCTCACAATCTCTCCTCCAAACCTAGGCAACTAGCAATACACTCCAACACCTTAGATCATCACCATCAAAGCTAGACAACACCTTACAACACCTTCACCCAATCTCCACCGATCGACTAAGGTGCCCAAACCCCACCTTGGAGTTTTCAAATCAAGAGCACACACACACACACACACACACACACACACACACACACACACACACACACACACACACCTTATGCAAGGCTAGGGATGCAAGCGGTCTTCTGATTTATTAGTTTATCGGCCGTTTCGAATTAAATTGTAATAAAATGGCTAAGTATGTTTTTTACCATTTATAAAAAAATTATTAATACATTTAATTAAAATTTTGCAATAATATATTTTTAAAGGTTGCTTTAATGTATATATAGTGCAAGTGGTACTGTATATATGAGCTAAAATCAAAATTTACTAATTGTTAACCGTTTACTGATAGTTAAAACAAATAGATGTCGGTAGCGGCAGATGATCATAAAAGTGGTAAATGGTGTAGTTACGATAAATGGTCGAGAAAGAGGTAAATGATAATGATAAATGCCTTCAACCACACCATAACTGTAACGCTTAAAGCCCTACACATTGTCTTAATAAATCAATTGCATAAATGCTCTTTATAAGTGATTACATCAAACTCTCAAGTGATATTAGAAGCCATTTGATCTCAAATGACACACTCAAAGCTTGCAACTCACTAAATACCAAGTGTTCTCCCTTCAAATGCTCCCGCAAGAATCATATTTATAGCCTAAGAGACTCTTGACATATTAAATGACCGTTTGACATTTGAAATATTGAGTTTTGACTCTCCAGTGGTTGGATTTGACCAAACATTCGGTTGTTGAATGGCCTACCAAAGCAAGCTCAAAAGAGTGGTTTTCCTCCAACTTTGAAACTCAAATCTCAGGCCATAGTGCTCTAAATTATGTGATTCTTTTTGCTGAAAAAACTTGGGGATGTCCTCTACCACCCCTCCAAATTTTAGAGCAAAAATTCAAGTAACTTTAATTGGAGATATGGTATTTCCAATTTGGGAGCTTCAAGTAAAAAATTCAAGTAACACCTTTAGATATCAAATTTTCATGATCCTCATGATTGGTTAACCAAACACTTTTTTGAACACAACCTGAAGTCTTAAGTGCTCCACTAATCGTTTCCAATTGCACTATTCGTTCTACCTATCAAATACAAAATTTAATGAGTACAAATGTGTTCGGCTTGTCGTTCATCCTATCGAGCGATCTTCCAAACTTACATGAAGATAAATGCAAATATAATTTCTTGTAGAGATCTTCGGTTTGAGTGATTCTTAACATGTTAGAAAGCACTTGATGTCCTCTACATCTAGAAAGTATCATAACCAAACTCATGTCCATGGGCATTCTATCATCTTTTAGTATAGCTTTCCAATGTGCTTGTCTATAAGCATTCCATGAACTTGTAGTATTCATTTCCAATGCTCAAAATAGTGTCTAAGGTGATAATCATCAAAATTTGAAACTAACAAAACTTATAATTTTTAATAGTGATTTTTAATTGGATCAAATTAGATTAGATGAGGAGTAGATCCGGTTTTAGCGGATCAGATACATATATGATACATGAAATCATCAATATGATTTTAGGATACAAATATTAGGCCATATCCTAACCATATATGATCTGAATCCTTCCCTAAATACCAAATAATTAAGAAGAACTTACAAAAAAATAAACACAAAAATAAGGAAATAAATTTATTTTGAAAGCAAGAAAACAAAGTTCAAGCGAACACAGGATGAAAAGTTAGGTTCGAATATAGCTTAATAATAATTCATCCTTTATACTTTTATTTATGAGCCTAGAAGTGATATCTCAAAAATTAGTTTTACATTTAATATCTAGTGGGGTGATATCCAATTTATTAGTGGTGATAGTCTATATATCTTCAATTTTTGTTACTATTTTTTAGAAATAATTAGTCGCATTAGTTTGCACTTGATATAGATCATAACAAATGGTATCAATGCCAACCTAGTTTTATAATAGATGATGAGCTGTATTAGATGTGGATTAAACCATTAACTATGGGCCAATAGAAATTTTTAGGACAAAAATTCCTTAGGTAGAGGTATTGTGGTATCCCTAAAATTAGCTTTACATCGAAACCTTACTTGAGTGAAGTCCAATTTATTAGTTGGAATGATCTATTGATTTTCAGCATTCGTTACCTATTTTTGAACAAATAACTAGACACACCAGTTTGCATTTAGGACTGTCATTACACTAAAACCATGTAACATTCTTGCCAATATATACTGAATTATTTTTTATCACGCAATCGTCCATGTGATCCAATTTGATTAGTTTTAGTCAGTCAATTAGTAGGGTCAAATGGGGAAGCAAAAACCCTAACTAGGTAGTTCCTCCCCAGTTAATTATATATATATATATATATATATATATATATATATATATAATTCAAGCTAATTGTAGAGATTGAAGTTCATAATTTTGAAAAGTATCATTAAATTTGCCAAGTCATAGAGATATTGGTAAAACCGATAGTTAAAACTCTTATGCGTTGGACTATATTCCATATTGCTGTTCATAGAATAGATTTTGACTCAACCAACTCCTAGTTGACCCAGTCACAAGGACACACAATTAAATTGTGTAACTCAAATAGGTCAACCGTAAAATTATTTGTGATACAATTTATAATCAATCGTGAAGTTAACAAGTGTGCTACTTATGATGACAATCACAGATTTATTTCGATGCAAACAATTCAATTATGTATTTTTAGCTTTTATCCATGAAACCGGGGGTCATTATTAGCTCAGTAGATCACTTAAAAGTCAATCTATGAAAGCTTGATTTGGAAAGATATAAAGCAAATCAACTATGCGATTTTTTAGATCAAAGTAAAGTTTTAATGCTGTAAAATCACCAAAGCTCAATAGATATTTTTCCACTGATAGTTTTGCATATAAATTAAAATCGAGTCCCACTCCATAAACCTCCGAGTTGAGTTTAAAGGTCCTGGGTTTTGCGTGCCGAGTTTTGTACCAAGTTTGAATGGGTATTTAACAAGTCAAATTAACTGGGCGAGTTTTTTTGAGTCACAACCAAGTAAAGAACTAGCTTATTCCTAATGCCAACCGAAATTGTTTCATGTGGGGGGAGATTTCCATGACATCGCGGTTAATCACATCTAACAAAATCTTCGATATGGACTTTTTTTTTATTTATATCGTAATTTTTGAAGATATATTTTAAAGATTTTACAAAATCTCACAAATTAATTAAAAATAAAATAATTTAAATGCTGGCCATGGGCCGCACAAAAATTGTGGTGTAGATGATTTCGGTCCTCTTACTACTGCCTATTATAACTCGAGTTTCGAGATAGCCCATTTTACCAGATTGACCTAGGTTTATTTGGAATTTTTTATTAAACAATAACTGGGTCAGCTGAGAGGGTGACAGATGAACGCCCCCAAACCGAACTTTGTCTTGCTCAGACTTGTCACTACTGCCCACATTTTGTAGTAAAAATGTGTGCTATTACTTGTGAATGTATTATATTTACATAGGCCATGAAACTATACATATATTGTGTCAAATGCAAGATAGCTGGGGACACTTCAAGGTAGGCAGTTTTATCAGAGAGGGACATAGACCAACAAACTTTAGTGGCAGGAGCATGCGCTAATATTTGCCACCCACTACGATTATTTAAGTAGAGCGCATGTTCCAAGCAGACACATGACGCTACACTTGACGAAGTCGAAGAAGACGGTAGTAAAAACGTGTATTACTTTAATATTGTGTCATTTGTAGTTGGATATGTGGACTCATAATATACATTATATATGATTAATGGCCTAACCAGAGGCAAGTCAACAACAACAACAAAAAACCAGTGAATGACGTGAAAATCCGACACGAATTTTAGATGAAAAAAATTTGCTTCAAAATTTTAAAAATGCGTGAAAATGTGCCATGATTTAATGCGTGAAAGATAGATTAGATTTGCGAAAGGCAATCCAAAATAATAATTTTCGTCGATCATTCTTAGCTCATTTTTTAAAACTAGCCAAATTCATCCACGTCGTCTATGATGAAATGATATTTTTTAAAAAAATCATTTTTGATATTTTGAAAAAAATATTGTACATAGAAACGAAATAGGTGTTACCCTTATGACTGATTAGCCGACTAATAGCACATGAAAGCATCGACTAATAATAGTCCACTATATTTAATTTACTACAAGAAAAACCCTAATGGACCATGGGCATCTCTATATATGCCGGCCTATTAGTGTAGCGACCACAATGATTATGTATCCCTAACAATAAATATAAAATATTTAGGAAAATAATCAATTCTAATGTCTCATACATAGCTTTTATCTATGATCGCATTCATTAAAAAATTAATTTTAAAACACTGATTGTTCGAATTGATAGATTTTAAGGGAAAAAAAAGAAATGAAAAGTGTACTTCTTGAGAAGTTGGAACGCAAGTTTTGCTGGAAAAGTTGAAATATTTGGATTGAAAGAAAATTTTTTGAAAAAGAAAACAAATTTTTACAAGGTGGGCTCCAATGAAATATTCCTTCGCAAATGATTTTCCCATAATATTTGCAAATAAGCGAAAGAAAATAAAAGTGGCCCGAATTTTCTTTTTCTATTTTAATCTACATAATGATGCTTTGTTTTTTTTTTATTTTCTTTTTTTTAAATCTTTATTTTTCTCTCTGGTAATCTATAAAACCAGACGGATCGCCTAGATATTTAATGAGGGCCAAAATAATATTTATTGATTGGGCTTTACAATATTATTGTCAGCAAACCTTATATTAGACTAGCACTCACACGTCTAAACTGGAGTAAATATTTTGCATGGATACTATATGCTAAGCTGGTCAAGATGTGCGGTGGAGCAAATGATGGAAACAAGCATACGGCGGATGGCCAATTTAGTGTCCAACAACTTAATCCCCCGAAAAGATTTTTTACTCGCATTGATTACACACGCTTTGCAGGGAGATGATCACTATTATTTATCCGCAGCTTCAAATGACCAACCTTTAACCTGAAACTCAGGTGGGGAGGACTTTCTTTGTTTCTACCCTGTTCTGAAATAGGTGATAAAACCCAATAAATGGTTTAGTTCTTTTTTTTTTTTGAAAATATGAAACCAAAGTCAGTGATGTTGATATTTAGCTTTCGATAGGAAGAATTGCTGCGCTATTTTTAATATATATATATATATATATATATATATATATATATTTATGGTATTGCATGCATCCACATGCCACCCATGTTCTTTGCTCCAATCAACTCCAACATAAGACAATAAACGGGACATTCGACTCCATGTCTTGTCCTGAGCTTTGACCTCACTCGTTGTCCTCTTTGTTCGAACCAGAGTCAATTTCTAACCTTCCACGAATCAAACGGACGATTTCTCGTTAAAAATAAATATTTGTTTTATTCTAGTATTTCTCTTTTATGTAAACATTTGCGTTTCCTTACCCTTGTTCCGTTCTCAAATTGATCCTTGAAAGTGTATTATTTATTCATTCCCCGCTCGAAAGCAAAGTTAAAGTATCTAAGATAGGTGTGATATCGGGTTCAAAAATTTAATCCAAAATGACTAGTATTTTAGAAAGCTTATTAATCCACATTTATAACCGAAAAATTTTAGAAAGCTGCTCCTATACTAGCCTTTTACAAGCTCTCTAATACAAAATATACACATCAACCATTTCAAAAGACGTGTCCGTTTAATTATTTGTAAAACTTATGATTCCAGTTAGAGTTTTACACTAACGAACTAGTTGGTTTACTTATCAATTCAAGTCGAGTCAGTTTTATTACACGTGCATAGCGGGTCGAGGCCAACCGTGTGTTATGAGTGATAAGGGTCAAATGTACCGAAATATATGATGATAACGTTAAAAAAATGATGAAAAATGAGTTATAGAGTATATGACAGTATACAAGTTATTTTTTTTATCTACGTGAAAGTAAAATTATTTTTAGGTCGCATAATGCATTAGGACGCATTATATAGCAGTTTGCGTAGGTTATTAGTTATAGAATATATCATTTTGATTTTATTGATTTTATTATATTTTCTTATATTTTTCTATTTTTTTGATTTTTTTTAGAGCTTATTAGGAGTAAGTTATTATTTTTACTTATGTCAAACCTGAGTCAACTTTAAATTACAAGATTGCCGCCCAACCCTTCACCACGAAGTTTCCTCCCCTCCTCCCCGATTGCCGCCTCAACACTGCTACTGATGCCACCTCTGGCCGCCGTACTACCGCCGATCGAAGTCGCCAAGCTCCGTCAGAGCGTCTCCGAGTCATCCTCCACCATCCCGACTCCCGCTCGGCCTCCATGATGGGACAAAGCTATCGGAACATGCTCGGCTCCCGACACCCACTTTGTTGCTGGCCGCACCACGCCTCTGTTGCCGCCCTGTCAACCAAGATAAACCTTCGCCTCACCATGTACTGCCGTCGAGAACGGCACAAGGCAGATTGGACAAGCCAAGTGACCCCAATTGACCTAAGGCTGTTGCCGACAAATGTCACTACCGCCACAACCCTTGCCCCCACTGTGGTTGTGTTGAGCAAGTTGAGCTGGTGCCAACCCACATCCCTGACCACATCACCAGAAAGCTGCCAAAAAATCGTCGAAAAATTGTATTTGCTTGAATTCCCCAAATTCATCGGCTAAACTTGTTCGAACTTCAAACATCCCTGGTGCCGAACTCGAGTCCTAAAATGCGCAATTAAGCCCTATAAGTCACTGATTACCAATGACACGAGGTGTAATTACCTTCGACCTAATTATTTAAAATGGATGATTATTAAATGGCATGTTAGGATTTGACTGATTGACATGATTAATTACTTTGGTTGTAAATAGAAATGAATTTTGCATGGTTTGAATGATATGAAATGAATGTTAATGACCTAATTAGGTTAATTAAGTATAAGTTTCTACTTAACTCCAATGTAATTTAGATAACCATGATGTGAATAGGGTTGATGAGTGTGTTATTTAAGATGTGTGAATGCATGATTTATATAATGGGCCTTAGCTTTTAGTTTTGATGTGTACGTATAGAGTAGGAGCTCGTTGGCTAGGTACGTTGCCACCATTGGAGTTTCTACCAAGTCTGTTTAGGACTCACTTCTGGTTTGATCTTCTATTCTATTATAATTTAATTTAATAGGTAAGTGGACATATCGAATGGTAGATTTATTATATCCCACTCTACATGGGCCATTTACTCAATCATATTTTCAAATTAATAACCCTCGAGGATGAGATCCCTCAAGTTTGTTTTAGAAAACTTAAATCCAGATCATGATGTCTTCAGGCCTATTATATTACAATCCATACCTAGACCTATGTATATATAGTTTGTTTGATTTTTCTAGTGACATTTGAGACAAGGTGAAAGTTGACTCCCGTACACCATGAGCGGTTGCACGTGCTAGTCAAAACATGCTTTGGATTGGTGAGCGGGCCATTCCATTCCCGAGGAATTCTGACAACTCTACATTTTGAGTTCGTTAAACCTGGACAAGTGTAGAAGATTATGAGTATTATAATACAGCGCATTCTTAGACTTGTGGATTCAAAGGGTACTAAAGGCTCTTGCCTAAGAGTACTTGGCCTTTGTGCTTAGGGGCAAAAGTTATACGGAGGATGTTGGAGGGCTTTAGGATAATTGATTTTCTTGAGCGTGTGATATTTTGAAAATGTCGAGGCATCTAACGAGTCAGAATGAGATGCTATTCAAGCCGAGGCTTATGGCTCATGAATAGTGCCCTTATGAGTGATTCTAATGAAAAAATATATGATTAATTTCATTTAACATGAGAGTCAATTCTCATGTACCAGTTTGATTATGTACTTATTTCTTGACCAGTAATACTTGTTACTTACTTTTTTGTATTATATATGTAGGTGAGAACTTGAAGGACTGAGCGTTGTCGGGACCATAAAGGAGCAGCAATATGACTTGCACAAATGTACCTACCGAGATGGAATGAAAATTGTGGTGTGATGAATTGCTGTAAATTATGGTAGAAAAATGTTATAATGTTTGATTGCATGAAATGTTATGTGTGAAGACTCGTGAAATGTTTTGCGTGTGGTTATTATTATGCATAGAATGGAATAGGTTGAGCAATTGTGGCCGAGACTTGACTCAGGAAGATGAAAAATGATTATGACGTGAATGTTGTGAGAAAAACACCATGTTTTGGCAATGTTTTATGTTTATCGTTTTGTATATATATGGTTTGTCGTTGACAGTGTGGTCCCTATTGCACTTTTACGGGAGATTTCCCATTTTATTTTAAAAATTATTGTTTTTAAAATTTAACGGGTTTGTTTTGTTTTGGATATGAAATGCATATCACATCATGCATCTAGAACAATGTTTGAACCTAAACATCTTATCAATGCATTGAATGTTTGCATCACCATCTTGAGATCTCGAGGGTAGATCTGGGTTGGTTTGACCAGATTAAGTAGATTATAATATAGTTCAGTCACTAGTATCATTTTTGGTACGGTTCGCGGGTTAATTAAGATGGTAGATGTTATTATTGGTTACATGTGTGCAAAAGTTGGTTTGAGATGAGCTGGCATGTATATTTCTATTTTATTATTTTTGTGCTAATAGTGTGTTTAGGTTAGAGTAATGAATCTTAATAGGATGGTGAGACAAACTCGTAGGATACACATTAGGGCCCCATCCCTTCCATTTCCGAGACAGGACAATCAGAACCATGGTCACAAGACACAACATCTAGCTGACCAATGACTACCATGCCACCAGGAGAGTCCAGTGTGCCAGTCTTAGTTAGTTGATGTAGTGAGAGCCGTTGCCATGACAACCATTGCAGTAGTAATTGTCAACATGAGAGAGATGCAACAATTGCCAGAGGAATTTAAGAGAGAGCTCAGATAGATAGCCCTGTTAGTGGCTAGAGTAGAGAAGAGACCAGTAGTAGATGATGAGGCACATGGAGAGCCAGCAGTATCTATGGGCCCTCCACCTCCGCGACAAAGGCCTACTCCCACAACAATGCCTCTGTTTGCTCTATTTAAGACAAGAATTCGCCTAGATGTCAGTGGACCCACAATAGCAGGTAGTAGGCAAACTATAGGTGGAAGTAGAGCTGCAACATTTGACAGTGTACCAATAGGTACATGACCACCATTTTCATAATATGAGGTAGGAGAAGGGTTTAAAGATCTACATAGGCAAGACATTTGGAACTATGGCAGTATGAAAAATTTGTGAGGAATGGTGGGCGTCCATTTTCAAGAAGTTGGATGTAGAGGAGGCATTCCTGTGGATATCATCAGCCATTGGAGTGTTTGACAGTATGACATACCCAATGGAGCACAGGGTACACATTCTTACATGGGCATTCCAAGATGAAGCCTTGATATGGTGGGATTTAGTGATGGGCTTCACATTTACCCATTGACAACCTCAGGACATCACTTAAGAAGAGTTCAGGGCAAAATTTGATGGGAAGTATTTTCCACTAGGTGTTAAGAAGAGAAAGAAGCGAGAATTTCAAACACTAAAATAGGGTCCCATGACAGTGGTGTAGTAAGAGACTAGGCTTAAGGCTGTAGAAAGATTTGCACTGGATTTAGTTCCAACTAAAAGAAGGAGAATAGAACGCTTTTTCAAGGGTCTCCATCATGAGATTAGGATGGCCTATTTGGATAGGAAATTTGCTACTTTGGAGATATAGTGAGAGTTGAAAGTGAGGTAGAACGAGTTATAGCTACTCAGCCTAGCTAAGATTTTGATTAGAGGCAGCAACATCCAAGGCCATATCAGCCAGCGCAAGGAGCACAATAGAGACGTCTAACGAGTAGCCATGAAGGCTATGAATGGCTAGACTTGCAAATGTCGTCATGGAGGTGAGTGATGACCAGGCACTAACACATCCTATAGTTGTGGTCAGCCATGATATAGAGCTGCTGAGAGCATAGTAGAGACTAACGCATGCTACAGTTGCAGTCAGCTAGGGCATTGACCTGTAGCTTGTCCAATCAGCCAGCGCTAGCAATTTACACTCCAACATCTCAAGCGAGACTTACACTTCCAATTCCTGAGCATCAGTAAAAGTAGAGAGGCCAAGAGGGTCAAGGTCAGGGCCAGAGAGGCGGAGACAAATAGTCACCTAGGTAGAAACAGAGGGGACATAACCAGAGAGGGTATATGGATGCATGGTAGGTCAGACAGAGAAGAGGTAGGCAGAAGGTACCACCAGCTTAGGATCAGAGGGACCAGAATTAGGTGGTGATACCAGCATCACCTTCTTCTCCAGCTCAGTAATAGCCAATAAAGATGTATGCAACCACAGTGACAGAAGCACTAGAGGACACTACAGTTGTGACAGGTCTTCTCGTAGGCTTTGTACTTGCACTTGTCTTATTCAACAGGCTGCACACATTCCTTCATTTCATATGCACACACAAGTAGAATTGGCGGTAAGATAGAAGAATTAGGACATTTACTATTAGTGTCCACTCCTACATTAGTTTTATAGCTATGAGCGAGTGTGTGCGTAATGTCTCTATTGAGATTCAATAATGACAACTTGTAGCTGATTTGATATTGTTCAAACTATAAGAATTCGATGTGATGTTTGGAATGAACTAAATTTTTAAGAAAATAGTCATGATAGATTGCTAAAGAAATGCGGTGACTTTCTGCCATAGAAGGCACTATTTTTCTTTTAGGGTGAGGGCAGAGATAGAGAACAAAGATGGATATCCTATATGAATGCAATGAGAGAGCTAGACAAGAGGCAATGAACTGATAATGGTAGCATTAGTACTGGCTGAGTAGAGTAGTTCAGAGTACAGGCTGAACATTGAACAGATTCCAGTGGTCAAAGAATTTGTTGATGTATTTCCAATGAGATTACTGGATTGCCGACAGACAGAGAAGTGGATCTCACCATTGAGTTGATGTCAGACACAACACGTATCTGTAGAGCTCTGTATAGAATGGCTCCACTTGAGCTCAAGGAACTCAAGGAAAAGTTATAGAATTTGTTGGATCAAGGGTTCATCCGACATAGTGTCTCTCCATGGGGTGCACCAGTGCTATTTGTGAGGAACAAGGATGGAAGCGTGCGTTTATGCATTGATTAGAAGATGCTAAACCATGAAACTATTAAGAACATATACCCTCTTCTTCAAATTGATGATCTATTGAACCAACTGAGCTCAACAGTGAACTTCTTGAAGATCTATTTGAGGTCAGGATACTACTAGTTGAAGATTGCAGCAAAAGACATCCCAAATACTGCATTCAAGATCAGATATGATCGCTACGAGTTTATGACCATGCCTTTTGGATTGACTAATGCTCTAGCATCATTATGGACTTGATGAACATAGTGTTTAGTCAATATTTGGATCAGTTTGTGATCGTGTTTGTAGATGACATACTAGTATTCCAGGGAAGAGCATGAATCTGAGAATTGTGTTGCAGACCTTCAGAGAGCACAAGTTGTATGGAAGTGAATTTTCTCAGCCATATCATCTCAGTAGTAGGTATCTCATTAGATCCAGCCAAAATAGAAGTAGTAGTGCAATGGGAACAGCCGAAGACACACACAAAGGTTTGAAGTTTTTTAGGCCTGGCTGGATACTACAGATGGTTCATATGGAGCTTCTCTTCCATAGCAGCCCCTTTTACGCGACTGACTAGGAGGATGAACGATTTATATGGACAAATGAATGTGAACAGATTTTTAGGATTCTGAAGGAGAGTTTGACCTCAGCGCATGTACTGACATTGCCAGAGGGACACGAAGATTTTGTGGTCCACATAGATGCCTCAAGAGTTGGTTTAGGTTGTGTTTTGATATAGAACGATAAGGTTATAGCCTATGCATCTCGTCAGCTCAAAGTACATGGGCATAACTATTCTACACACGACCTAGAGCTCACAGTAGTCATATTCACTCTCAGAATAATGAGGCATTATTTATATGGAACATCTTTCAAACTCTTGACTGATCACTAGAGTCTAAAATACATCTTCATGCAAAAGGATTTGAATATCAAACAAAGAAGATGGTTAGAGCTATTATCAGACTAAGATATTGACATAGTGTTCAACAAGGGCAGCACAAATATGGCAGCAAACACTCTGAGCATGAAGCTAGTTTGAGGCTTAACATTATTGGCAGTAATGTCAGTGACTCAGCATGCTACAAGCCACAGATAGTTGGTCGGGATGATGGCATGACTGATCATTCAACCAAGTGTACTTGAATATATCAGGGTTGCACAAGAGAAAGATAAATAGTTGAATCAGTGGTTGGAATAGGGAAGACTCGAGGAATTGGCCAGAGATGTAGATGGATTAGTCAGACTAAGAAGTTGACTATTTATGCCAAATGTTCTAGAGTATCCTAGACTTCGAAGTACCATTCTTCACGAGGTCCACATTTTGAGATGCGCAATGCATCTAGGTGGAGTGAAGATGTACCACGATATACGACAAACATATTGGTGGCCAGAAATGAAGAGAGAGGTGTACGACACAATTGCTTGATGTGTGGTGTGCCAGAAAGTGAAAGCTGAGCAATCTCGTCTAGGTAGAACACTATAGCCATTAGAAACCCATATTGGAAGTGGGAGAGCATATCATATGACTTTGTTGTTGCTTTGCCGAGGATCCGCCAATAGAAGGATGCTATCTGGGTTATAGTAGATCGACTTACAAAGAGCAACCATTTCATACCAATCAGGATGGATTCCCATTAACTACTTTGTCCATGCTGTACATAGATCAAATAGTCAAACTCTAGGAAGTGCCATGAGAGATCATATCAGATAGGGAACCAAGATTTACATCCCGATTTTAGAAGGCTTTCTAGGCAACTATTGGCACTGAGTCGAGAGACTGAGAGAACCATACAGATACTAGAGGATTTACTCCGAGCATGCATTCTAGACTTCGGAGGAAGTTTGGAAGAGCATCTATCTCTAGTGGAGTTCTCCTACAATAACATTTATTAGGCCACAATCGGAATGACATCATTTAAAGCACTTTATGGTAGACCATGTCAATCCCCAATATGTTGGGTGCAAGGTAGCGAACGAGTGGTAGTTGGGCCAAAAATGATCCAGGAGACATAAGAGGTAGTGATGCGGATCAAGAAGAGAATGAAGTCATCTCAAAATAGACATAAAAGTTATGCAGATCACGTTCGCCTGAAGGTCTTTCCGACTGAGGGAAACATAAGATATGGGAAGCATGAGAAACTTAGTCTATGATATATCAGATCATTTGACAGGATCGAGCGCATTGGACTAGAGGCTTATAGACTACCATTGCCGCCTCATCTATTAGTAGTACACGACATCTTCCATGTGTTGTTATTGAAAGCATACCATCCAGACAATTCACATGTCCTTAGCTTCAGAGGGATAGAGCTATAACCAGATCTAACATACCCAAAGGATGCAGTCAAAGTACTGGACCATTGAGTGTAGGTCCAGTCAACTCTCATGTCCTCAGCTTCAGAGGGATAGAGCTACAACCAGACCTAGCATACCCAAATGATGTAGTCAAAGTCATGGACCATCAAGTGAAGGTTCTCAGAAGTAAAAAGGTTCCAGTAGTACTAGTGCAATGAACTCGACAAGGAGTTGAAGAATTTACTTGGAAAAGTGAAGACAATATAAAAAAGAGATACCTAAAGATATTTGATCAATCAGCTTCGTGACCAGGTACTCTAGTTGAGATTTAGCTTTTCATATTATGGATGAGTTTGAAACCACCTTGGGTAAAATTTGTAGGACAAAATTTTTTCTAAGGAGGGAAGGTTGTAAACCTGTGACTTAAGTCAAAGTTTTATATTAGTGAACCAGTTAGTTTAGCCGTGGGCTCGAGTTGAGTCAGTTTCATGACACATGTGCTGAACTGAGGCTAACTGTGTGTTATGAGCGATGAGGGTCAAGTATACCTGAGTATATGATGATAATGTTAGAAAAATAATGAGAAATAAGTTATGAAAGTATATGACAATATGCCAGTTTTTTTTTTGTATTTTATCATAAAATTAATTTTAGGCCGAATAACATATTATGACGCTATAAATAGCAGTTTGGGTGAGTTATTAGTTATAGAGCATGACATTTTGATGTATTTGATTGTATTATATTTTATGGTATTTTTCTATATTTTTTTGATTCTTTTAAATTTTATTATGTGTTAGTTATTATTTTTACTCAAGTCGGAGTCGAGTCAACTTTTAATTACAAAATTGCCATCCTTCACCACTAAGTTTCCTCCCCTCCTGCCCGATTGCCGCCCTGATGCTACCGCCGATGCCACCTCCCACAACCGTCGCCACTCCATTGACCGAGACAAACCCTACC